>PVHP010004858.1:0-68772 GCA_004024765.1 Zapus hudsonius
CGGGGGTACACTATCCCTCTCCACAAACACCAACCCCCACAGCCCCGACAACTGAAACCGCCGAACTGCCCACTGCGCTCTGCCATCCCCCACACCCACCAACCCCTACAGACATCTCAAAGACATTCTGCCAACCACCTCAAGTGGAATAGAAATGGGCAGACCTCAACGCAAGAATATTACACCAGCTGAGGAAACTGCACCAAATGTCAACAACACCACCACTAAAGAGAGAGAGCAGAAGCAGGACCAGGATGACACGACACTAAACCCCAATCATATTGGCACACATACTAAGGAGAACTTATTGTTAGTCATGCAAGAAACTATGGCCCAACATATTGAATGGGTGCAAAGTCAGTTCATTGGCTTTGCCACCAGGCTTAATATATTAGAGGAGAACCAAATGGACGTCAGAAGAGACATATCAGAACTAAAGACAAGCCAACAAACTGAAGGTATCAAAAACCAGCTCTCCAAATTAACCGAAGACATCTGCAAATATAAGAAGACTTTGAGCAGATCTTACTAAGTGAACACTCAAAAGAACAGAGAATCCAACGCTGCTGCATATTCTCCCTCATATGTGGTCCTTAACCAGAGAGAGAGAGAGAGAGAGAGAGAGAGAGAGAGAGAGAGAGAGAGAGAGATATTGTAAGAGCCACAGGATATCCCCCCCACTGTGGCTCTTACAATACTTCTGTGCCCTTTTCCACAAATTTCCCTGAACCATGATGGGTGAGTTTTAAGTTTGATTTACTGTTTGTCTTTCATTTTTTAATTATGAAGTCAAATGGGCTAGAATTCTTTTTAAGTTCTGTTTGGAAAAAATTGCTTTGTGAAGGGGGTTTGTCAGGAACTTGCCTACAATATAATATGGAGTAAGCATATAAATAAAGCATATCAACTCAGAACACCACAGCCAAATTGAACTTGGCTAGTGGCCATGAAATCTCAGGATAGGCTTTTCATTTAATATCTTCATTGACTCAAGCCTCAAATACATATTGCAATGGTTTTTCTTCATTGTCAAATTGATGGAATTTATAATCACAATAGAAACAAATCTATAGGTTTATCTATTTATTTGAAAGATTTTGCTATATGGGAAGACCCATCTAAATCTGGGTCGTACCATTCTATGGGTTTGCTACTTGGACTGACTAAAAAGGAGAAAGTGTGATGAGCAAAATAGTCTCTGCTTCTTTAGTGTGGCTGCAATGTGAACACCTCCCTCCTACTTGTTTTGCTGTGCCTTCCCCCCATGATAAACTATATCCCCCTAGAACTGTAAGCCAAAATAAATGCTTCTTTTCTTAAATTGCCTTTGTCATATATTTAGTCGCAGCAATGAAAACGTAACTAATACACATCATGTTCTCCTTGCTTTCCTCCTTCTCCTCCTTCTTGTTTTCCTCCTCCTCCTCCTCCTTCTCTCTCTCTCTCTCTCTCTCTCTCTCTCTCTCTCTCTCTCTCTCTCTCTCTCTCACACACACACACACACACACACACACACACATACACACATTTTCTCCTATATTCATTCCCATTATAGATCCTTGAAGCTGCACAGATTCAAAGTTTCATGAGCAGTTGGTACACATTCTATATCCTTATGTAAACTTTCGGTCATCAAGATTAACAGATGCCCACAAGTGTCCTGGCAGCGCTATGACTCACTATAAAATCTCAGGCTTATGAGGTTGGGGAGATAGCTTAATAGATAAAGTGCTTTCCTTGAAAGCAAGAGGACCTATGTTCAAACCCCAGTACCCACCAAAAATTCCAGGCATGATGGCACTCACCATTAATCCCAGAGCTAGGGAGGCAGAGAGGGGAGGATCCTTGGAACTTATTGGCCGAGAAATTTAAACTAAGACTCCAGGCCCAGGAGAGATCCTGTGTTAGAGGAAGTCATCTGTTTTCCTGAGCATAACACTCTAGATTGTCCTCTGGCTTCTAAATACTTGGATACAATGCATACATGCACACCCCCACATACACACACATGCATATCATACTAACATAGAAGAAAAATCTGAAACATATTTATCACTATGGATCTCAACTTGCATATATGCCAACTGTTTTTCTACACTAAATTCATATTTTAATTTGTTTTCAGTAATTAGGACTTTTTCACTGCAAGTTAAAAAAAATCTTGTAGGTTTCACTTATATCAAGAAATTATTCAACTAAGCAATGAGTAAACATTAGAGTTCAACAAACCTAGACAGCGCATTTCATGCTAGCAATATGCTTCTGTTAAGGTACATTGGAAGAACATTCTCAGATGCATTGTTCAAAAAATGGTTTTGAAACCATAGCAGACAAAGGCAGCGGGGTTAACAATGGAGTAAAGAGTAAGCAGTTTCAACCATCAAAGCAAGCCACCCACACTTCTCTCCTAGGTTCATTCATTTTTAAAACTGAATTCTGCATTTTAGGTAATGAAAATTCAGGCACTCTAAATACCATTGCCTACTTCCTTTTCAAGACTCTTCTTTCTTGTTCATTTATTATTCTTTAGAAGACTTATTGACACATCCATGTAATACTTTCCCTGGATGAGGTGATTCACATTTCCTAGCACTGCCTCTTAGTTTCTAGATGAGGATCCTGAGTCACTAAGAGGTTGAGTGACTGGCAAATAGTCATACACCTCATTGGTGCATGGTTAACATGAGAAAAAAAGCCTTGTTATTTCTGGTTTAGATGTTTTACCCCAATATATGATTCAGAGAAGTTTATTCAAATTCAACAGATGATGTCATCCTTCCATTTTCAACACTTCTGCAAATCTCTAGAAATCTGGCAGTGAGCATATACAGGACTCATTTTCAAATCTTTCTTTTCCTTATAGCAAATAAAATGTTGTGAAAAACATCAGAGATTCAACATAGATGTGCAGACATAAATCAAGTCAATTTTAGCCACTGTAAGTCTGAATTAAATTAAAGGAATATGAAAATTCTTTTTACTCCGAAGTCATTACCATCTTTTGTCCCAACCCTAACTGTGTTGTTTCCTGTGTTTATAGAACACAGATAGATGCTTTATTGAAAAGTTGGCTAAAATGTAGTTGTTCTGTCTTTTCATTCCATTTTCTTTGAGCTCTACTATTCATTATAAAATCTCATTCAAGGAAAATTTATATTTTTGTGTGTCATCCAAGATTATAGTTCAGTAACAGGAATTACCATCCTCAGGGAAACAAAGAGCAGCTTGAACAAGATGGAAGTAAGATTTTCCCCCATTTAGGCAAAAGAAATCAAGGGATAGACAGCACCGAGATTGTCAGAGTTTATAGAAAGAAAGCTTCTTTCAGTTTACTTCTCTTTTATCCCGATGAGAACCCTTAACTTCAGAGTGTACAGTGGTAGCGAGTACTAAACTAAAATATTTTCCTTTTAGACAAGATGAGGGAAAGGGTGAGAAGTGTCCTTTTAACATTCAATAGGACTTCACTGAAGATAGGAACCCTCACTTATATCTCTTTGACCAATAGCAGTCATATAAACACACTTAATTGCAAGGAAGAATGGAAAATGTAATTTTATTTAAAGAACCATATGTTGAGTTAAATAAAAAAAATCACCTTAGCTTTATAACTCCCTTGCAACCAAAATAAAATGATAGTATGATCAATTATGATTCACTATGTACTGAAGATAAAAATAAATGTAAACATGTTTGAATTTCCATTAGAATTTAACAGGTAGTACCTTAAGGACCATCTTAAAAGTTGTACAAAAATGAATTAAAATATCAAATTATGGGTTGGAGAGATGATTCACTAATTAAAGGCACTTGCTTGTAAAGCTGGACCACCCAGGCTTGATTCCCCAGTGCTCACATAAGCCAGATGCACAAAGTGGCACATATATAAGTTCTTTTACAGTGGCAAGAGGCCCTGGCATGCCTATTCTCTCTCTGTCTCTGTCTCTCTCTCCTTCCTTGCAAATAAATATATAAATAAAAATTTAAAAATATACATAGATTATTAGATTTTACATTGGTTTTAGGTTGAAATAAAGTAAAATAAAATTTTACCTGCACTTTTTACTTCTTATTATGGATATTGAAAATTTAAATAAATAAAAGTTATATTTCAAATCTTAGGTTATTTTATAATTCTATTCAACATTACTGCTTTAGAAGATGCTCACATTAAGCTTAGCCTGAAAAAAATGTCAGCAAATATAACCTCCAAATTAAACTGATTTTATTCAGGTGCCATAATAAGGAAACCCAATAACTTTTGGGATACAATTATTGACAAAGTCAGTTCTTAAATATTGAGGCCTACCAAAAATGATTTGGATTTTAATGGATTTTTATTTGGAGCAATCAAATATATCAAGTATAAATAACCATTAATTATTAAAACCACTTCTAGTTAATGATAATTAAATTACATCTATATAAAGTATATCAATTATGAAAGAATTTAGAAGCACCAAGTCAATAATACTCAAAAATCTGCTAGCAGTGATAAAGAATACAAATATGGGCTGTACAATTGTAGAATAATTTCCCATCTGTAGTTCTATACTGTTTGTGTAGAACATAAATTGGAAGAATCTCAAGCTTGGGACTTCTCAACAAAGAATCCAGCTATATTTCTTATTTTCCTGTAGGTATGACAGAATACTGGGGAGAAACATTTTAAACTAAGGAAAGACTTGTTTTACTAATTTTTTCAGAGGTTTGAGTCCAGTTGGTGAGGAAAGTGTGCTACAGAAGCCTATATTCTGAGAGACGGGAAATATAGTAGAGTAGTTACAGGAAAGAGCCACTACAAATAAAAGACTAAAAGGATATGCCTCGAGTAACCTAGGTTGTACTAAATTCTGCATCCTACCTTTCTCCAATTCCCAGTACTTGATTCAAACTTCCATTCATTAGTGGATTCAATTATTCATTAGCTCAGAGACATCCTGACTCCATAATCATCATCTCAGACTTCCTAGAGGTGTACCTAACCAATCTCCTAAGTGTTTATCAACTCAGTCAAGTTAAAAGTCGAAATTAACTATGACAAAAGTGTATGCTTTAGATAAAACATGTAATAAATAATAAGCTTATAATATGAATGGAGGAAAGATAGTAAAGGTGGATAGTCTGTGTCAAGGCAGACAGAAAGACTTGCAGAAAGAATGACAAGGGACACACAGGCAAGAATTAGATCTCATCATTCAGTGTAGTCCTTGATTGGGCCTCAGGCCAAGAATCTCCCTCACATGCACTATTTACCTAAAATATTAAACATTCTAATGTACTCTATAAGCAGAGATTACTAGGACATAGTCTTGGTTGGTTCAGGATCATCAACTTGAGTTGTCAGTGGGTATCTGAGATGCCACAATTCTATTCTTCAAATTTATATTTTGTGTATCTGACACAGTACCTAGACTCTTTATAGACTAAGACAGTCAAATTCAGCTCATCTCAAAAGGTTATGAGATACAAATATCTCAAATATGGGAGGATACCTCTGCTAAAAACAAACTCTCATGTTAACATTACTAGCCAGAAAATGCATTGCAATTACCTGTGGAAATGCCTGGAATGTTTCATAAAAATCTTAGTTATCAAAGAACAAAGAACACTTTGGTGACCCTAAGAGATCTATTTAATCTGAATAGATTTATACTGAATGGAAATAATATATCTAACCTCCATGGGTCTATTGTACCCCAGTCAAACACACATAATCTAGCTACAGAAGTTGTTGACCTATATAATCTAGATTTTGAAATATATCTATTCTGATCCAGATCATTGACACCATGATGGGATTTATTATTAACTTAATTGAGCTTTGAAATGATCAGTAAAAAGAGTGTATATCATGTAGTATCCAAATTGAGCTATTTGACATATCATTGACACCCACAAACCATTTTATGTTGTGAAGACTTAAAATCTATTAGCAGTTTTTAATTAAAATAATATCATTATTAACTATAGTTACCATAATATATTAATAGGCCTCTTGCACATAGTCCTCTTATCTTACTGCATACTAATGATTGCAAGCATGATTATGGTAATGATAATAGCAGTACTGTTACATTTATTGAGCTCTTACTATGTACACGCTTTGTCAATATTATCCATTTAATCTTTATAACAAGTCAGTTTTTCCAGTGTACTTTCTATACAACAGTTTTACTGCAAAATATTATAGAGAAATATATAACATTCTATAATGGGGGAAAGAGAAATACTACATGTGTTAGTTTTCACTTGGAAATTTGCAAAGTACATTGCCATATTATAGATTTTCAAACAGCCTGTGCAAAGAAATATGTTTATCAGAGTTTTCCACAAAATTTTGATTAGGAATCTCAGTTGTCTCACATTTATTCATATCTTATGGTAGTAGAAGTGCTCTTTGGAAGACACTTTGAGGAAAGGTGATATAAAATGTTACCTTTATTTTAGAAAAAAAAAAGCAATGAAAGTTTATGAGGCATTCAGCAGCCTTGTATCACCAAGCCCATAAGAGGCAGAAACTTTGAAGGTAACTAAAGTTATTTAATGCCAAACCCATACTCACCATTAACTAAACTGGTCCAGATAATTACTGTTATATATTAATGAGTTGTTTTGTCAAAGCCCATGATGTCTCTATTTCTTAAAACTCCTGGAATAAAAGTACCTGTGTTCCCATTTTGTAAGTGAAGAAGCCAAGGCCCCGTTTGATCTGCTGGCTAGTCAAGACCTTAACAAAGAAGATGGGATGAAAATTTGTTTACTTCTTGTTATATGTTTTAACTAAAAACTCTACCGACTTGACATGAAAATGGCCATACCTGTAAAAAGGATATAAAATGCAGAATCTCTGATACCTGAGAGTTATTGAGTAAACAGTATTACACACACAGTAAGTTTCATCAAACTAGTATCTTTAAAGTAAGTGCACAGTGAGGCCTAACATTAAAAGTATGGGTCATGAATTTATTATTTGCCTTGAAAATAGATATTAAGTGGTATCAATCACATTTTAGTCATTACAGTAGGCAACTGAGGGATAGGAAGTAGCAAGCAGGCAAATAAACCCTATGCCAAGTGAGGAGAGTTGTAAATCCTGCAAAGGCATCCTGTCAGATTCTATCTGAAAGATTCAACCCACAAAAAAACATGGGTACAGAGTGAGAAGGGCATAAATTTGTTGCTAGCCTCATCCCCAATTAGTCATATGACCTTTGACAACTAATTTAACCTCATATGGAAAACATAAACACTACTTTGCAAGTTGTTGTGAAGATTAAATGGCGTAATGTGTGTGGTAACTCTGAACTTGATAGTCTTTACATGGTCGCTTTGACTGGCAGTGCATTCTCTTGTACCTCGTGGAGCAGAGGGCTTTAATCAAATAAGGAGAAAACTGTTGATGAATGAGCATCAACCCAGTCCCAGAACTGTGCCTGGTACCCTCAGCAACTTTAAGGGTTGTCTGGGGTAAAAACAAATGATAATTATAGTCTTTTAATTATTAATCCATAACTAGCTTCAATTGCTGTAGAAGTGGCACATGTCACAGTGAATGAAGAATCTCAAGAGACTAGAGTAATCAAAAAAATTAAGTGATGAAGAAGGAAGGTTTCCTAACTTCAGCACCTGATTTGTATCTATTAAACTGAAATAACCAGGTGCAAAATTTAAAGAGAGCTTTTTTCTGTATAAATATCAGAAAAGATATAAATTGTGTTCATGTTTAATACAAATAGCTTACAGATTTATTAGAGATAAAGTTAAGTGGGCATTTCCCTATTGTATAGTGAAAGTTAGTAAAATAAGCTCCAGGGTATATTCTAATTGTATATGAAAATGCAAACATATATTTAAATCAGAAAGGCATAAATTTTTACACATGGTAACACATAATCACAGTCACAAGAATACATGAGCACATCAATATCCAAACATATTTATGCTCACAGACAAACCTGTGCATGAATACAATCAAACAACTTTGATTCATGTGCAAACATATTCTCAGAATTCTGCACATGCATATGTTTGTATTATCACAGAAGGGATTATATATCTCAACATATGATTGCACAACCATGTATGCAGTCAAACACGTATTTGCCTATTCATATCATTATTTTTTAAACAAAGAAATTTATTTTATAGTCACTTTCCCATCCTAAGCTGCTTTTATATGTTCCATGAACATATGACTTTTTATTTTATTTACTTAAGTTACATCAGAAAGGGCAGATGATTTTAAAGTTTCTAAATTGTATCCATGGCCTTTAAAAAGTTAACTCCCATTCCACCATGAAAAAATGGAACATCTTTAAAACTCAAGTGCTTTGGGGGGGAAGGGGAAATGTAAAAATTTGTAATAGCTGTAAATTGGTATGTGCACTGTAGAGTAATTTAAAATCATTAGAATGATGCCTTTTTTTTTAAAGTAAGTGCTTTGCTCGAAAATGAATGAGGCAATAGCACACTATATTAATGGAGCTCAAGACATCTTAAATTGATTTTGAAATTACACATTAGAAATAGCAACTCGAAAAAATAATTAGGTAAACCATTATATGGCAATCAAAAAGAAAAAAAAGCTCTTGAAATTTATGAAGTTGCAAATTAAGGGTGTCAGTCATCCTGATTTGGCAAGGACAAAGATTG
This sequence comes from Zapus hudsonius, assembly GCA_004024765.1. NCBI lineage: Eukaryota > Metazoa > Chordata > Mammalia > Rodentia > Dipodidae > Zapus > Zapus hudsonius. The sequence continues at coordinate 8,656 of PVHP010004858.1, forward strand.
TCAATGAAAAGGAAACATATGTTACTTAAAATATACTTGAAAACTGAATTATACCCAAGGTATATTACTGGATTGTGATTTCTAGTTCGGATCTGTTTTTGGTTGATTTTTACTATTAACATAAGAGTTTCACTCAGTAAAAGTCTTACAAATCTTACATTTAAAGGTTTAAGCCTGTTTTTAATTTCCCTTATATCTATTCATTATACATGGCATTGTATTACTTAAGGACAATATCTTAAAAGTGTACATTGTAAATTGAGCATTTTACAAGGAAAACTAGTGTTATTAGACTGGAAGAAATATTCAGAATATGTATCTACTTCCCCATTCCTAATATTAGGATGAACGGAATAAAATCACTGATATTCTATCTATAAACATGATATTTTCATACAATTCAACCTAGTACTTTAAGTCTTTCAGGTTTTCAAAGGAAAGGTGGTTGTAATTATCTGGAAGTGTCCTTCTTTTTCTGATGCCAGCAATAGAGTAAAAACAAGTGATCTCAAAATTATTTCTGAAACATATAGCCAGTTACTTAACTGAAATTTGAAACTCAGAGATAATCCAGATCTATAATAAATACTCCAAAAGTTAAGAACTAGCAGGTACATTTTAAAATATTCTAAGTTACAAAAGAATGGAAATAAGTTGAACTGTCTTGAAATTCCTGGGTCTTTCATTCATTGAGGCTATTCTCAGGTCTTAACTATCATGGGCAGTGGTTGCTTCATTTTTAGTAATTAAAAGTGTAAATGCTTCCAGACCAAATGCATTCATCTTCCGCTATGCCTTCATGAGAGGGATTTATGAAATCATTTCAACTTTATCTGAATTTATCAATTATGTGGATTGGACCCAGTGTTAATTCAGGTGCCTTTAATTCTGTTCATATCATTTCATTCTTGCTTTCTTGAGTCTCTTTAAAGGCTTGTCAAATGCACGACAAGATATACTCCAACTTCTCTTTCTAGGTTCCTCCTATTATTAGTTCTTCAGAGACACAGTGTTTATATGTCATACTATGTTTGTCATTGGTTTAATTGTATATAATGATTACTTCTGTAAGACAAGCCCTGACACGACCTTAACTCTGGCTCTGCATAAGAAAAGAATTAAGCATTAAGGACCCATCATGTACTGAATTCTGTACTACTAGAAACAAGATTCTTAGAAATAATTGTAATCTATATAGTCAATCCAGATAACACTTGCCAATTTGGCTATCATGGAAATTATTCAGAGTAGAAAAAAATTAGCCAAAACATAAGTATAAAAAAATTTGAGGAAAATTAGGGTACCTATTAAAGTATCATGTATATGCCCATTACTGCTGTTTGTGCATCATTATTAATTTACATAGAAAGTTCTTATGACCTAGGAAGATGAAGAATAAGGTAAAATATATACCTTCTAACGAAATAAAATTTTCATGGTGGAAAATTGAATGACAAAGGTCAAAAACATCAGAAGCATTTTTTTCTAAATTGGGAAATGTTTTCTGCTTTTCTCTTTTTTTCTTTTATTAGGAACACAGAAGATTTGGAAGTGAGAAAGTAACATAATTTAAAATCCTGGACAAAAAAAAAGATTCTTGAGGACAGGTTAAGCCCCCTATTCTTTTGTAGAAGAGAAAATTCAAAAGAGACATAGTACTGTTCTTTATGTCTTTGAAAATCTTTCAGATAGGGTATGGTGACCTAGGTACTCAGTCCCTTAAAAATACAGAATAAAAGAAAATTAAGTAGCAAGAAATCAAGTTTGGATATAGAAGGAAGAATTTTGCTGGGGAGGAGAATAATTTAGATTCAGTAACACTCCAGGCAGTTTTCTCAAAGTAGAAGGGTTGGCTAACTGCCCTTTGATGACATTCAAGTTCTTTGATTGTGTCATTTGTTCTTTGCTCACAGAATACTTTTTGCAGCCTCAGCCTCTGGTCATTATTCCTTTTACTAGGGCCCGTCACAAAACCTATTCAAACCTATTTTAAAAGTCTTAAAAAACAACCGGAAAACATGTTCAGTTCACTGGCCATCGTGGAAGTACAAGTTATAGAGAGAATTCCACTAATCAAGGATATAGAGAAACAACATTCCTCTTACTTACTCTAGTTATGTAAATTGTAGAGTATTTTAACCAAGTTTATCAAAATTTAAAGTACATAGGCTGCCTCAGTGATTTCTTAGAGAACAACTGGCAATGAGACAAAAAGAGACTCTGTTGTGCAGATGTGGTGGTGTACACCTTGATTCCCAACACTCTGGTGGCTGAGGTAGGAGGATCACTGTGAGTTCAAGGCCAGCCTGGACTACAGAGTGAGTTCCAGGTCATCCTCAGCTACAATAAGACATCATCTCAAAAAATACATAAAAATTTAAAAAGGCATTGTTGATAATGGAAAAACAGTTTAAAAACAATATATTTTTGAGACAAGGATTCATATATTACAAGCTAGCTTAAAATGCACTGTGTAGCTAAGGATAAATTTGAACTTCTGATCCTCCTTCCTCCACCTACCATGTGCTGGGATTACAGGTATGAGCCATCATGTCCAGTTTATTAAATATCCATTTTTACAAGATTATATTATAGAGAATATACAGACTCTGATGGCATTTTATATAAGAGTTGGTTAGTTTTTTGTGAACTTAAAAATACTCTGGTGATTTTCTAGTTCTAGAAAAACACATACAATATTATGGCATTCAGGATAAAATGTCGCAAATATAGTCATGTATGCATGTGTACTAATATTAATATAAATATATAAAAGGATACCTAAAAAATATTCATCAGGCAGATATTAGTCGCGACTCTCTGGAGAAGTAAAAATGATTGGCAGCTCAAAGTGGATTATTGTTTCATCCATAGTGTGATGTTTTATAGTATGAAAATACTTTATTTATAATAGCATGCAATTAAAGACAGAGATAAATGAAAACTAAGAAGCACATATATAATATGGAAATAAAAATCATGTAATTAAAATAGATGTTTGTGACATTTGACAAGGAAAAAGAATTTAAGTAAAACTAAAAGAAAGGATGATAGCAACAGGGTTTCCAAGGATACAGAAAATATAATGGAAAAGAAATCACAGTTACAAAAGCCAAGGGCCGGGAGTGGTGGTGCACGCCTTTAATCCCAGCACTCGGGAGGCAGAGGTAGGAGGATCACCATGAGTTCAAGGCCACCCTGAGACTACACAGTGAATTCCATTTCAGCTTGGGCTAGAGCGAAACCCTACCTCGAAAAACAAAACAAAACAAAAAAAGCAAACAAAGTTCCCAGCATTAAATAATATAAAATGTACACAGTCAAAAGAAAGAACATACAAAATATATTGTAAGGAATGATGATTTAACCTTCCAGGTTTCAAAATGTGTTAGAGAAAATTAGAACCTCAAGTATATAAAACAAGTTGGTATCAATACTTGAAAACACACACACACACACACACACACACACACACACACACACACACATCAAACAATAAGACAGAAAATCTAGAAAGCAGCACAAATGTAGATAGAAACTTGAAGTATGATAAATCAGTCAAGATAAAATATATAACTCAATATATTCCAAAAATTTGTCTTAGCCCAAACATCCTAAAACCTTGACAAAATCTCTAGGAATAAGTAGGAAAGTGATGAGTGGAGTATGAAAATCATATAATTCTGAGAATAAGTGTAATTCCACAGGGAAAAGTGTTAAATATATTGTGATTTCATAGTTCCTTGAGTTCATAATGCTACTTAATGATTGCTTTCCTGTGATGACATGAAGGAATAAGAAAAGTTCTTAAATACTACTATAATTATAAATTAAGTCCAGGTAACTATTTCTCTTAATTATTGAATACTTTTTCATTTCATTAGTAGCCTTTCATATCTTCCAGTGAAGTTACAGAGTTGTTGTTTGGTCTGTTTGTCCAGGAATCAGTATTTCTTATTGACTGGAAAACAATCAGGGTTCAAAGAAACTAGTTTCCTTTCTGGGAAAAAAAGAAACATCATCATCATAACAGTAAAAAAACAAAAAGCTTAATTCAAGTCCCACAGGCATTTAAAGTAAAAATCATAGGCCAGCACGATGGACCTAGGTCTTTGGAGCTAGTCCAAGTTGAACCAGAAGGCCTAATGCAGTCATTCATTGATTTGAGAGACAGGATATGTCAAATGTATTAGAGTTACAATGATGCAACCTACAAGGCCGAGGCTAGCCTGCCAACCTTCACTTGATCATTTGCTGTTAGATATTACTGGCAGGAGAGTCAGAAAGATTACCTCTCCCCTGCCCCCTTTCCTCTTTGTTACAGCTAGTCAATTCTCAATTCCCTTCGGCTTCAGCTCCAGTTATCTCAAAAATAAACCTCCTGAAAATCTACCTTTATTACACATATATCATTTTCCTTTGTACTTACTACTGTTCAATCTCATAATTGTGGAGGTATTTCTTATTAGAAATCCGTTAATATTCCTTTGTTTAATACTGAATACTGATTTTTCAATTCTGATTCAGTGATAGCTACCAAGAAATATCTTTAATGGCATATGGCAAGATTCTAGGCACCTTAATTTTTATTTAAGAAACCTAATCAATACTAGTAGTAACAACAAGATTATCCAAAAAGAAATCTAACAGATATAATAGCTTAAGAATAAGGAGAATATTACTGGCAAAGTTTCATATTTGACAAAATCTCCATCATCTTTCTAAAATGACCACTTTTCCTTCCTTAGCATCAAGAGCCAAAATGGATCTTGATCCTCAAAATATCACCTTGTAGAATTCTCCCTTTCATATAAGAACACCTGAGAGATAGTTTTCTTTCTTTTCTTTTCTTTGAATTTATATAGTCCTCTAGTGTACATGCACATGAAATCATTTATCTATGTAAGATTTTCCACTGACCTGTCCTATGGCTATCCCCTAAGACTCACTATGTGTCTGCCAGGCACTGTGCTTAGATGATGCAGATTCAATGGAGAAATCTATTCACTTTGCCCTGACTTAAAACAATGTATCCGCTAGTAAAGTACAGAGTGTATAGACCATGTGATCTATTTCTAATAAAGCATTCTCACAAAGAATAAGGACTCAAAGTTTGTAAAGTATTATTCTCAAGTTGCTGCAAGAGGATATATTTTGCAGGAATGTTACTTTTATTTGAGTATGCATCATAAATAACTGGAATAGGGTTGGAGAGATGGATCAGTGGTTAAGGCACTTGCCTGCAAAGCCTAAGGATTCAGGTTCAATTCCCCAGCACCTACATAAAGCAAGATGCACAAAGTGGTACATGCATCTGGAGTTTGTTTTGCAGCAGCTAGAGGCCCTGGTACATCCATTTTTCTGTCTCTCTTCATTTCTCTGCTTGCAAATACATAAATAAAAATTTTAAGTGACTTGTGTCAGTACCTACATGCCTCCCTTCTTAAAATTTTTTAAAAAGAGAGAAAGAACTGGAATACTTATTGAACATACACATTGTTGTGTCCACCCTCACCTTAAGGTGAGGGCCAGGTATTAATATACTTAACATACTTCCCAGATTATTGTAACACAGGTGATACCAGAAAAAAACATAGCTAATCTAATCAGTATTTTACATATTTTGATTCAAAGCTATTGACTTTTGTCTCTGGATACAGAAAGCAAATCCTCAACATCTTCCTAATATAAGAAGTCTAGACATAGCCTGAAATTGATTATTTTGTGGTTATTTGGGGCTTTGACCATACTAATAGCCAGTTGTGCAATCAAATGGAATAGATATGTGGCCAATGTAATCATTCAGATGCCCTATAAAATATATCAGCTAGTGGCATCATGCTAATAACTTAGACATGACCAAAGTCTTTAAAGTCATGTTTTTTACTCATTTCTTATCATGAGGATTAGCACTCTTAAGGATTTTAATTTCCATAGAGACAATTTATTTACATGACCTACCAAAGGCTGCTTCAGGTCTGAATGTTGACAGCTATTCACCACAAGGTATTTTTAGTCCTCATCCTTAAAGGAGCATGACAATACTAGCCTATTGAGTATTACATTACAGAACATGGAAAGAAAACACTCATTAGTGCCCCAGCAGATGTAGAGTGCATACATTTTCCTTGGAGAATTGATTTAGACACAATAAAAGTTATACTATGTAACTCTGATAGCAGTATACTTGTCACTAATAAAATAATAAAAAGTGAAAATAGATAGATAAGAATAAGGGAGAACATTTAGGTAATTCCTGCATTTTCATTTTTTTTCTCTCTTTAATTCCTACAAATTATTAGTTTGTGGTAAAAACAGTTTTGCTTAAATGTGAAAATTTTACCTTTGTATGCGATCATACTTTTCAAAGCTCCTCCCAGGCATCATATATGATATAAAATCTTTGTGAGCAATGGCATTGCCAATGGACAGATGAGGAAACCAAGGCCCAGAAAGGATAAGGGGTTTGCTCAAATTCACCCAATCAAGAAATGCCCAAAATAAACTGGGCATTGTGGTGCACGCCTTTAATCCCAGCACTCAGAAGGCAGAGGTAGGAGGAGCACCATGAGTTCAAGGGCACCCTGAGACTACACAGTGAATTCCAGGACAGCCTGGGCTAGAGTGAGACCCTACCTCGAAAAACAAACAAAAAAAAAAAAAAAAAAAAAAAAAAAAAAAAAAAAAAAAAAGCCCAAAATAAATGCTGAACTTCTTAAGTATAGTTTTCCATCCCCTGGATGTTTAATGATGAGACCATGCTTGAGTGTCAATGAGTAAGGCAGTTTCAACAACCTTTCAGCTTAAGGTTTAAATCCAGAACATATTTTTTTTCATGCAGAAAACACCACAGCATACTGCTGAATGCTACATTTTCTTGGCTGGCTTGCCTATCCTATTCCTAAGGCTAACTTTTTGAACTAGGCATTAATCTTGGCCTGGCATTTATTCTTGAGCCTTTTTCTAACAAAGAGACCCCATATATCTCTTGAAAAAATACCTTTATCATAACTTCCTGTGTCAGAGCATTTGACCTAATGCATTAAGCTACCAAAACACACAAATCACCTAATCTTTTCTCTGATTTTATAGACTTATATGTTGAACAACATGGCTCCAGCCATCTCCTACCTCAATTCTTGTTTCCTTCCTCTCTACTTTTTTAATTATGATATTTATATCCCTTATATATTTACACCTTCAGCTCAATCACCTCCAATTTGAGATATGATCAATTTCTCTACTGTGTAGCATTGGTTATGCCTTCTAGTGACTTTTCATTACTCCTAACCTCACTTCTAGCTTCAGTAATCTCTGTCTTGTCTCCTTTTGAATGTCAGCCCATGGGTAGCCACCCCATTTCAGTTTACTCTTACTTTATATGTACAATAGAAATAGAAGAATGAATTTTGCTTTCATACAGCAGCAAGTGTAGCTTGAAGTTTATTGGGAGGAAGATCTATTAACTACTTAGGTGCTATGATGCATGCCATGGCTAATTTTCTATACTACATTGAAAGTCCACATATTCACCTGCCAGGAGAGAACTTTTTGTAGGACTGTATAATAGGGTTATACAGAGTTATGCTTAGCTTTTGCAGAACCTGTAATGAGGCTTCACATGGAGAGTGCCCAGGATCCTATTCTTTACTCAGGCCTAAGTTTGTTCAACATTGTAAGGGGATCCATACACATGAATTCAGCCATAGCAGCCACACTGCATCCACAGACTGTACCCCACAGAAATGTTTTTCTTTGGATATTGCTCAAACCTACAAATGCAAATATCATCAGCATAATCCAGACCAGGAAAAAATCCCATATAGGCCCTGGAGGTAGTCTCATGACTGTATAAATGAGTAATTCCCGGGCATCCAGTTGGGGTCTACCTGTGAATCAGTGTGCAAACTTCAGGTAGACATATACAGCAAGCACATTCGGCTTCTCACATCAAGGGAGCAGTTTTAGAAGGGCCAGATATGGTCATTTCAATTAGTGTCACATAGATCCATGTGTTCCAGATCTGAGGGCAAAATCTGGATCAAAAATAATATACTATTTTCAAATGGAGGAAGAAGAATTCATGTGTAAGAAGAGATTGGGAGAGAGTTTGCATTAGGGCCACAATCAATGCACCAAGATATGCATTATGAAGCACATTAATTTGCATAATTAATATGGGTTGTAAATTACTTTAAAAGCAATAATACACTGTCTTAGAGTTTGTAGTATCAGTAATTCTCAGCCACCTTGAGCAGTAGAGATAAACATGGGAGCAATGGTTCTCATGATATCTTTAGGTAAGTCATACTGGTGTAAAATAAGTGAAATAGAAGATGAGATAAGCAGATTTAAAGGTTGTAAGAATAATTTGAAGAATGAAATACTTTATGACTGTCTGACCGATATTATAGTTGGATCACTCATTTCCTAGTGATTCCATGCTGTCTGATTTTTAAGGACATGTTTCTGGGCTTTGGTGATGTAAGAGACCCTAGAAATACACTCTTCTTTTGTGTCATTTTTAAAATAAACTTGGCTTAAATATACATCAAAATAAAGCACACTGAGATTATCACATGTGCCTTTTCTGAGTTTTCTCAACTTCATTTCCTACACTGCCATTTCTGGTTTTTTTTCCTCATAAGTCCTCAGTCTAGGCAGCAGGAATAGTTGAAGATGATATACACGACTGCAGTCGCAGTCATTATGGCCATGGATCAGAAGGTACTTTGTAGAGAGTAGAGTTCCATATGAAAGTCCATTGTTGGTCAGCCCAGCAGACAGCATAGTTCTCTAGCAATCTGATTTCCAAATGTACCCCTGACTCAACACCAAAAGGGAACTTTGAACTAGGTATAGACTGTAGGAGGTAAAGGCAAGTAAGATACATTCACTCAATAGGATGGAATATGGATTTTGTTTTCTTTTCAGCTGTGAGGATAAAATAGATTGCAGGGCTCTTAAATTGATTTTATGTTATATTTAAAATGTCTTATCTTAAGGAAACATGATGGCAAGTAGAGCTATACGGATAAATAGATGAGTGGGCGGATAGCTATAAAGGAGGAAAAAGAGGAAAGAAGGCCAATTCAGGTTAATAGATAATACTTCCTCTATTTCCCCAACTAAGAAACCTTGAACAAAAGAAATACTATTATTATGGGTGTTATTAACTGACTAGTTGTCATTTCAAGCCAAATACATAGCAGAAAGAACAGATCTTTTTTTTTCTTTCAGGAATTCTTGGGGTGGAAAATGTTAACATAAATTTTATAATCACTGTTGGAATGACAGACACTGTTGGAAAGTGGAGAATTCTGGGTTTAATTAGAAAAGTTGTTGCCACAGATGTTCACTACAGAATACTTTCTAACCAATAGATTTCAACCTTCCTATGCTACCCAGCATACATGAGGGATATAATAGGCTCCTTCCATAGGTAAAGATAATTGTTTTCTGTTCTATATTGATTCTCAATTTGTAAGAAAGGGAAATGGAGTAAATGTGCATAGTAAAGCTCTTTCCTGGTGAGTTAGATTGTCCCCATCACAACCACAAGCTTGTGGACTCACACACAGGCCTTGATATCATTTTTATTGTATGCCTTAATAAGTATATCTGAAGAAAATATGCAATTTTCTTTTTCTGTCAATTGAAAATGTTCTTCATAAAAGCCAGTGATATTGAATGACTTTTGTCATATTCAAAAGGATCATTTTTCTTTCAGCCATAATCCAATAACTATGGTTTTGTTTTCTGCACCTATCATATCTTAAAATTCAGTAGAGCTTAAAGCTTACAGGAATATTATATTAAAACATTTACATGCAAGTCAAGTTCCTTAGTGGTAAAGAGGCAGCTGTGGAATTCAAAATGAATCTAAAAATGTGTACCTCCTTTAGAAATTAGTTTCTAAGCCATGCTGTGCACATGATACTCATTATGGGTAACATGTGTGCCTAATACATTGTGACATAAAAAGTCACAATATTCTTGAGGATTTTCTCTATCACAGTGGGAGAACCAAAGTCTGTTTAGTAGAACAAGAGTCAGAGTGTATCATTCTATGATGTGTTCCCATTTTAACTTGTGTTTTATCCTATGACCCTGAAAGGGAATATTTGTCTTCTTTTCTCTAATGAAATAAAAATTCTTACACTGTGTGCCTAATTTTTATGTGTATGGAGGAAAGTTGTTTTTGAATTGCTGTTCCTTAATCCTGATGTTTTCCAGAGGTGACTTTAGAGTTTCCAAAGAAGTAAAGGCAAGTAGAGCCATGGGCCATTCCAGAGTCATCTAATCTACTTTGTATATTAGAATTGTCACAAGAAGTATTATGGCATATATATAGAATGTTAGAGTTCATCAAGATTCTAGTTGTTTCTGTCTTTGGAACACATGCCCCTTTGCAGTGAGGCAGAACCACAAGAGTTGTTTTGCCTGTGAAATTTGAACATACATCATTCCCTAAAACTTGTGTTTAGATGGCAATATTCTACATTTTAATCAGAGCATGTCCTTGTGAACCATGTAGCTGGATGAGAAATGAATATCTATTATATACAACCACTGCCATGGGCCAGGGGGATCATTTCTTACCTAATATAACCTATACAGAGTCAACTAAGTGCTCTTCTAAACCCACCAAAACTTAGCAGGAGTCCTCCATGAAGTTCCAGGTATACTACTGAAAAGCCTTGGGGATTTAGTCAGTACTTCATTCCTTCTGTTTGTATTCCTGTCTTCAATCTGCATGCTTCCCAGAATATTTAGGAAATAAAAATTATATTAAATACTAGAGTAACAATTTAATTATCCTATATTGAAATAACTAATGGTAAATACTTATAAACACATATAACCTCCCCAAATTTTTAAAAAGTGGAAGACTAAACTCAAATTTCCAAATTTTCTCAGTGTTTCTCTGGCAAAAAAGAAATCATGTGCAAGAGAGGATTCATCCCTTTTTCATGCCATTATTTTACCTAAATTTGAGTGATTCTTTCTAATGACTAAAGATGCACTCACTGACTTATTTCCTTTTGAAATTTGATTAGAAATAATTTTCCTAAGCAGTGAAATTTGGACATTAGAAACATGTTTCTCCTTATAGTGATGTTATATGTTCAAAAATAAGGAGTGACTATGTACTCCCTAAATTGTATTGTTTCTCTTTCATAGAAGATTTTGCCTATTCATTTCTCATTACCTCCTATTTCTATACAGCAAGAAGTTTTTATGATATTTTTAGCTTATATATTGTCAGGTTTATAAAGGAATTTAAAATACTATAGGCAGAGTACTATAGGACTTTTGTATAAATTATTCTGAACCTCTGGTTGTCAATTATCAAAACAAAAACTGTTATCTATATCCTCTGTCTACTGGAGAGATTTTGTTCCTATGTAAACTTAAACTAGTGAATTAGAAAACACTGTGTTATTATGAGAAAGTATCTCCTATAAAATGATGATATTAAATATTGATTATTATCTTCTGATCACATACAGTGAATTCAACCTAGCTCTCTATGTCATTACCTTTATTGCCTAGACTGTCATTGACTGATACCAGAGTAAAATTCATACCTGAATTTTTAGTATCTATTTCCTATGGTGACTATATTTATAGCAATGGCCATACATTACCTTTACCTTCATGCTTCCTTGGCTCTAGACATCAATCTCATATTCAAGGATCATTATCCTTAGACACACTGTTGCTTTTTTCTGGACTCAGTTATTTTTGAGTTTCTATTCTTTAAGTGGTCATAATATACATTAAGTTTCCACTATACTTCCCTCCAGTAAGGACAACCAAGGGTTACATGAGCATGAGGTAGAGGCAGGTCCAGGTTTTATCTTTTGATTAATTTCATTGCTCAGTCTAAATCCATTAGATATGGTGAAACACATCTCCTTTGCTATTACCACAGTTTTGATTAAAAATGTTAAAAGACTTGTTGGCTGGAATTCAAACCTATCGCAATTACTGTACGAATTTTACTTACAGCATATCTTACTCAAAACCAAATGTTTTAGATATATGTGTGAGAGAATAGAGCAGCCCAGATTCAACAATCTGCCTCCTCTACCAGCTTCATTTTTACTGAGTTGATCTTAGAGACCTTTATTTTTTCAAAAACTATGTCAGTCTAATTTCCCAGCCTATCAGATTAATTTTTTCTTCATTTATTGTAAACGATTCCCCACAATATCCTTATTTGATCTGTCAACTTGTACAATCTATGGACCTTAAGGGAGATAGCGAAATCAAGTCCAACTGTTCAACAACCCCTTGAGTGGTGGCCACAGCGTAATTGTATTTCTGCTTTACACCTATATCATAGTTAGGCAAACAAAGTTATACCCAGTGGTGAATGAGTAATCCTTTTCAGTAATATCAATTTCCAGAACTTTGGCCCCATGAAATGAAATATCTGTTAGTATGTTTACCATTACCAGTCCAACTCATAAGATAGTATTGATTAAATTTTTGCACTGCAAAAATACCATTTAAAACCAGAGTGAAATCAATATGGGCGTGTATTTTTATATACAAATTGGATTTAGCTCAAAAAGAATATTCTTCATTAGAGCAGAAATAAATCTGGAAAGAAAATCTGATAAAGCATCCTAAAATGAAAAAAAAAAAGTTTATCCCTCCTGATGTTTTGGTCTTTTCCCCTGACTATTAATCTGAGCTCAGTCCTTGCTGTCTGAGTAAAGAATTCTTTTCTGTTCAAAGCAGATCAATGTTTGCACAAATGAAGACATCAGATAACATCATCAGCGTGCAAATGCTTTCTTTAGATTTAAATGACACAATAGCATTCTATTCAGTTCTTTCGGAAGCAGCACAAACTGAAACACAGAAAAGCCAGTGAAGCTCCTGATGGCAGTGTGCTTACTGCACAGAAGCTCTTTTTTTTTTTTCCCTAGAGCACTTAATGCTTCAGAAATATCCCACCAGATGGGGTAGGATTATTTCCAGAAAGCAAGTAAGGCAGTTACTGGAACGATGGTAAGGCAGCACTGTGAGTAAGCAAATAGCAAAGTTGCAGCCCCTCAACTTGTACTAGTTTCATTCTATTTGGTTAAAGCTCAGTTCAGAGATGGTGAATGTGGCTTTGGAAAGCTGAAAGGTATCCAATGCATAAGGAAGACCGCTTCTTAACAACTGTACAATCACTTGACTAAAACTAAAGACAGTGTTCCTTGACTCCCTTGTAGTACTAACAAAAGCACTTTACTGCAGACTTTCAGAGCACCTGTTACACGGCTCCTAGAACAGAAAGTACTCATAGTTGACTAAGATTTCATACTGTATCAGCTAATTTATACCCTCCTTACATCTGCTACTGCCACAATCTTCCCCATCTCAGGAAATGCAACATGATGGGGACATCATTATGTGTCCATCCACATATAGTCAGTCAACAAATCACACTGGTTGAATCCTCAAGATATATCCAGAATCTGATCACTTCACAGAACCTCTACTGCTGTCATCATAGCCCTAGGCCACCATCACTTTGTGCTTGGATTGTTTTGATCACCTCAAAACCAGCCTGCTGCCTCTGTCATGTTCCCATTGAGTCTATTTACAACACTGCATCAAAAATAAATTTAGAGGCTGGAGAGATGACTCAGCAGTTAAGGCACTTACCTGCAAAGCCAAAGGACTCGGATTCAATTCCCCAGTACCCAATGTAAAGCCAGATGCACAAAGTGGTGACTTCATCTGGAGTTTGCAGTAGCTGGAGGTCCTGGCATGCCCACTCTCTCTGTTTGCCTCTCCTTTCCCTCTTTCTCTTTCTCTCTCTCTCTCCATACAAATAAATATTAAAATATTTTTTAAAAAGAAAAATCAAATCATGTCATTCCTGTGCTCAAAATCTTCCAAGGTCTTTCCATTTTAGTGTGTAAAAGCTGATATCCTTATTGTGGTCTTCAAGACCTAACTTGCTCTTTCCCACACAGATACCCTCCCTTACTCCTTCTGCTACTCCTACTACCTTCTCTTCGGCTCTTGCACTCTGCTCCACCCTAATAAGTCCAAGGTCAAACTTTCTACTATTTTTTTTTCCTTTTGCTTCTCTGCTCAAGTGACTGTAAGTCCCTCACACTCACTTTGAGTCTCTGCTAAACTGATAAATTATTAGAGAGGTAAAATAGCAACTCTCAACTTTCAGTCACTCTGTACTCCACTTTCTCTCATTTTCTTCATAAATATTCTGTAACATAAAATAGCCCTTGTTTATATTTTGTCTGTCATCCCCAAGGAGGCCACGACTGTAACTCCAGTGCCAGATTAGTACATGGGGCATCACAGGTTACCTCCCAAAAAATCAGATTTAAGATAAATCTAGTAGGATATTAAATGGCCAATATTTTACATCATTCTCTGTTGTTTCCTCCTGTAGCCTCTTCTAAATTCTTGTTTTACTCTTCCTTTTGATTTTTCATTATATGTATTCTTAAACACCTATTGCTCGCTTTTAAAATTCCTTGTTTTTAATTTATGAGAGAGAAAGAGGACAGAATGGATGCACCCGGGCCTTTAGCCACTGCAAATGAACACCAGATGCATGCACTACCTGGTACATCTGGCGTTATGTGGGTACTGGGAAATTGAAATTGGTTCCTTAGGCTTTGCAGGCTAGCACCTCAATTGCTGAGTCATCTCTCCAGCCCACCAATTGCTAGCTTTTTATATACATACTAAAATATCACTTTCATTGGCAAGAACTATGTTGAAGTATATATTATCCCCACTGTTAATGAATAGATTATAGCTCAAATGCATTCATTTGTTCACATCAGAGCTATGATCTATAGCCTAGTAGATCTAAACCATGCTATCTAAAGCCATGCTCATTCTACTCCAACAAACCTAGTGACTTCTGTCTGTCTTCTTGCCTTTAAAAAAAAGATGATACTTTCATTGTAGCAGATGGAGCCTTGATAAATTCCAGGAACACTTAATCCAGACAAATTCTTAGACCCTAATAACTCTGTGCTTCTTCCCCTTTCATTTTTCCTTCCCACTATTTCACAGGTGGTAAAAGTAAAGGTCAAACCTATTAATAATTGTCCATTATTATGAATGATAAGTGACAAAAAATAAAAACTATAAACTTGTTATTCCAAGTTCTGTGTTCCAAAATGGAACATCCACAGATCTTCAGTCAACAGGAGAGCCTATTTGTGCTGACGAAGTACTCAGGTTAAGAGAATGGTGGCAGAGCTGGTGAGATTTCTCAGCTGTTAAGGTGCTTGCCTGAAAATGGTGATGTTCTCCAAGAGGCAAATAAATAAATAAATAAATAAATAAATAAATAAATAAATAAATAAATAAATTAATAAATACAGAAATGCAATAGTGCCTACTCTCTGTGCCACAATGTTGATTTCAAAATATCAGAAAATGAAAGTTGCCTAGAATGTTGTTACAAAGAATTTTGTCAAAAGCCTTCTAAGCATCAATTGAGATGACCATGTGGTTTTTGCTGGTGAGTTTGTTAATATGGTGAATTATATTTATTGACTTTCATATGTTGAACCAACCCTGCATCCCTGGGATGAAGCCAACTTGGTCAGGGTGAATTATAGACTTGATGTGGGTTTGTATTCGGTTTGCTAGGACTTTGTTTAGGATTTTTGCATCCAATTTCATCAGGGATATGGGTCTGTAGTTTTCTTTTTTTGTTACATCTTTGCCTGGTTTGGGAATTAGGGTGATGGTAGCTTCATAAAAGGAGTTTGGGAGCCTACCCTCTTTTTCTATGTACCTGACAAGCTTCAAAAAGAGAGGTTTCAGTTCTATGATGAAGGTTTGGTAGAATTCAGCTGGGAAACCATCTAGACCTGGACTTTTCCGTTTCGGGAGGTTCTTGATTACCGATTCAATCTCTGTGATTGTTATCGGATTGTTTAGGGTCTTTATCTGCTCTGGTCTGAGCTTTGGAAGTTGGTAGGTGTCCAGGAATTTATCCATTTCTTCCAGGTTCTCTAATTTTGCGGAGTAGAGGTTTTGGAAGTATGACCTGATGATTCTTCCAATCTCATCAGGATCAGTTGTGATTTCACCCTTGTCAATTTTATTTTGCTAATTTGGGCCTTCTCAGTTTTTCGTTTGATTAAATTGGCCAGGGGTTTGTCGATCTTATTGACTTTTTCAAAGAACCAACTCTTTGATTTGTCTATTTTTTCAATTGTTTTCTTTGTTTCCAATTCATTAATCTCAGCTCGGATCTTCATTATTTCCTTGCGTCTTGAGCTCCTAGGGTTGGATTTTTCCATCTGTTCTAACGATCTTAGGTGAGAGGATAGTTGGTTGATTTGAGACCTCTCTGTCTTTGTTATGAAGGCATTTAGTGCAATGAATTTCCCCCTTAGAACTGCCTTCATTGTGCCCCACAAGTTCTGAAATTTTGTGTCCTCGTTATCATTTGTTTCTATGAAGTTCTGGATTTCCTGTCTGATTTCTTCTTTGACCCATTCATTGTTTAGGACGGAGTTGTTCAGTCGCCAATATATGTTGAATTTTTTGGATCCTCTCCCATTGTTAATTTCTAGCTTTAATGCGTTGTGATCTGATATGATGCAGGGCATTACATTGATCTTTCTGAATCTGGTGAGACATGATTTATGGCCCAGTATATGGTCAATTTTGGAGAAAGTTCCATGTGCTGCTGAGAAGAATGTGTACTCTGTGTCCTTGGGGTGGAATGTTCTGTAGATGTCTGTTATCCCTAGTTTATCTATGGTGCCATTTAGCAGTTTGATATCCCTGCTCATCTGTTGTTTGTACAATCTGTCTAGGGATGACAGTGGAGTGTTAAAGTCTCCTACTATGATGGTGTTGGCATCTATATCTGCTTTATTTTTGAGTAATTTATGCCTAATGAACAGAGGGGCCTTTGCATTAGGTGCATACATATTTAGTATAGTGATGCCTTCTTGTTGTATTGTTCCCTTGATGAGTAGGAAGTGGCCATCCTCGCCTTTTTTTATTGCTGTTGGTTTAAAGTCTATTTTGTCAGATATTAGAGTAACCACACCTGCTTTTTTATTTTTCCCACATGCCTGGTAAGTTGTTTTCCACCCTTTTACTCTCAGTAGGTTACTATCTTTAGCAATAAGGTGTGTTTCTTGAAGGCAACAGATGGAAGGGTCCATTTTCCTGATCCAACCTGCTATCCTGTGTCTTTTTATACACCACTTCATGTTCAAAACCCTGGAAAGAATAGGCATAGATGGACTATACCTCAAAATGATAAAGTCAATATACAGATCTCCCAAAGCACAAATCATCTTCAATGGGGAATGACTCAAGGAGTTCCCCCTCAACTCAGGAACAAGACAGGGTTGTCCACTCTCACCACTGCTATTTAACATATTGCTCAAAGTCCTAGCCCAAGCTATAAGACAAGAGAACAGCATAAAAGGGACACATATTGGAGAGGAAGAAATCAAACTATCCCTCTTTGCAGATGACATGATCTTATATATATCAGATCCAAAGAACAGTACTAGTAATCTCCTGAAGGTGATCAATGCCTTCAGCAGAGTGGCAGGCAGGATACAAAATTAACACACAAAAATCAGTAGCCTTTCTATATACAGAAGACAAGCATTCAGAAAAAGACATATAGAAACTGTCCTGTTCTCTATATCCTCTAATAAAATT
Source organism: Zapus hudsonius (assembly GCA_004024765.1). NCBI lineage: Eukaryota > Metazoa > Chordata > Mammalia > Rodentia > Dipodidae > Zapus > Zapus hudsonius. Next base: position 26,353 of record PVHP010004858.1, read on the forward strand.
AAATACTTGGGAATATCACTAACCAAGGTAGTGAAAGACTTATATAAGGAAAATATTGAAACACTTAAAAGGGAAATAGAGGAGGATGTGACGAGATGGAAAGACATTCCTTGCTCATGGCTAGGGAGAATCAATATAGTAAAAATGGCAATCCTGCCAAAAGCAATCTACAGATTCAACGCAATGCCAATAAAAATACCAACCTCCTTTTTCACAGACATTACAAAGAAAATTCCCATCCCATTCCCAGATTTTGATTCAGTAGACATAGGATGGAACCCAACAATTCTCATTTTTTACATTATATCTTTATTATCCATAATTAGACATATTTCATGAGCCAATAATGCTATGGTATCCCCAATTCCCCAATTTCCCTGTCCCCAATTAGCTGGATATCTTCCTCTGTAGGCAAACTGGATCAGTCCATGGGGCAGTGGGTTATGGATAGCCTATGAGTCAACCCACTATGTATGTTGTTACTGAGGTGAGCCATGTCTCTGAATATATATATATATATATATATATATATATATATATATATATATATATACACAAAATTAGATACATTTCCCTCCTCCCTGTTTTCAACACACTGGGTAACCTCCTCAGTGGGGATGCTGGATCAACCTGTGGATTGGGGGGTTACTGAGGGGGCCATGTCTCTGGCTATTCTCTTCCACCATGGCACTTACAATCTTTCTGCCCCACTCTTCCACTCAGTTCCCTGAGTCATAGTGGGTGAGTATTAAGGCTGCTTTATTGTTGGGGTCTTAGGGGACTCTGTACTTCTGCTTTAGGTTATTTTGAAAATTGTTGGTGTGTGTCTTGCTGTTTTATCCTGGGTTGACTGATTAGCTATGGTTATAGGTCTCTTGCTTATCCCAAAACTCTCTGCGGGGTTTCATGTGGAGCCTTCAAAGTAGGTCTGAGATCTCTAACAGGTATTCTATGGGCCATACTTTGAGAAGTCCTATACAATCCAAGCATGTTAGGATTTATTTGAGCACCTATATGATCTTGTAAAGGTTGCATGGATGTTATTTTGAGAAAAACATCATGCTATTCCAGGCAGAAGGCTTAGAGGAAATTGGATTTCATTTAGATACTGAAAATAATTTCAAGTGACAAAGTTCAGGCTTTTAATGTACCCAACTATAGTATGAGAGCAACTTCCCAAGTCATCAGCCACAACACAAGATGAGAGAAAGTCAGCTCTGTTTGACATATGAGGACAAAAATATGTGTGCTAATTAAAAGCCTCACACTTAATGGGAATTGTGCATTTATTAATGATGCATGACATTGGCTTTCTGGTGGAGCAGCACATCATGTTCCATATTACCCAATGTATTGTATTACAGTAAGTGCCCCAAGGAGTAATGTTGTTTCATTATGGAAAAATCAAGTTTAAAATCATTGTTAGGTTGCTGGACAAGTATCATCAATCCTCAGAGGCTGAAAATATAGACAATGCTGAAAAGCAAACATTACTGAAAATGAAATTGGCAAAGCAAAACCAGAAGAATATTTATAAATGTTAGGTCACTGTACTTTAAATATTAGGGCAAAACCACTGGTGATTAGAGCACACAGTTTGTTCCAAAGCTTACCTACAATGCTCTTCTCCTGGCATCTGTATATAACCAGAGGGCATACAGATCACACCTGTAGCTATTGGAGGAAATAGACCAAAGGAGAGAAAAATATATTTTTAAGTGTGATTTTTAAGGTAAAACTGTGCTGAACCTAGAAAAGGAAAAAACTGTTCTTACCATAAATTCACCTCGTCAAACAAAGTTAAAATTGCTTCTTTTATCAATACTAAAAGAAAAGCCCATCTATTATGGTGAAGTGGTATTGAACTTTAAAGAACACTTTGAAAACTTTTATTCTAGGTATTAAAAGCCAATTTTCTGCAATGCTGCCACCTCTTTTGGGGCTAGATTCAAATTGATTTTGCTGAGAAAATTTGTAACATGACACCTTGACTTCACAGCAGTCCCAAGGGCTTTGTCCTCCAGAGTGTTTTTGTGAGGAGCCCCATGTATAAGAAGCTTACTATTGGCCCTAAATTGAATACCATATTTTCTCTAGACCTAAAATATATCATTCAGAAATAGAAAAGGCCATAAGAGGGAAGAATTAAGAAGGGGCATATCATACCAGTCTAGATAATAAATACTTTCCTGGATGTCACTTTCACAGAGCTGTTACTAGGGCTAAGGAAAATAGCTCATTTATATTATTGAGCACATGTTGTTTTATCTCTAGTTTCCAGAAAATGTTAGCTATGCCTCCTATCATTACAGCTTGGTACCAAACGACCTGAATCTTCAGTGTATCATGTGCTCTGGATCCTATATGTTATACTTCTATGATTATTATATAAGATTCTAATGCCACAATCATAGATTATGCCAAATTGGGTAAATTAACACCACATAAATTTCCTGGCCCACAGTTCTGTATGCTAGAAACCTGAGATCTAGGTATTACCAGGACTCCACTCCCTCTGTAAGCTCTAGGGGAAAATATTTCTTGTCTCCTCCAGTTTCTGTTGGCTGTTATTACTTGCTTGGGACATGTGACTCCTTTCTGCTTCTGTTTTCACATGGCTTTCTCTACTTCATTTTTGTCTCTTATTTAGGTTTACTGCCTACTAGGTTAATCACGGATGATGTCACCTCAAGATTTTAAATTTAATTACATCTGAAAGGACCCTTTACAAAATCAGTCCTTTTTCACAGATTGCGGGAAATGTGACATGGACATATTCTTTTTCACATGTTTATGTGTATGTTTTATGTGTGCATGTATGTGGAGGCTCCAGCATATTGCAGATCGGTGTGCACATGAATAGGTGTACATATGGAGGCTAGGGTTGATGTCAGATGTCTTCTTCAATCTCTCTCCACCTTATTCTTTAAGACAAGATCTCTTACTGAACATAGAGCTCACCAATTTGGCTATGCAAGTTAACCACTGTGTCTCTGAAGTTCTCCTGTCTCTGCCTCCCCAGATATGGGATTACACATGTGTACCACCATGCCCAGCTTTTATATGTATACCAGGACTATGAACTCAGGTCCTCATGATCATACAACGGCATTTTACCAACTGAGCCATCTCACCAGACAGTCGACATATCATTTGAGCCACTGAAAATTGGAAGACATATTTAGTTTCAACCCTTTTATCTTTGTCGTCTCTTTGGTACATTCCTAATTCCATTTTATCTCATACTTACCTGGGTAAGAAGCAGATCCCATCAATAATATGAAAATAGCAAAGTCTACCTTTACTTTTCTACCACCTCCTTTGTGTCCTTGTTCTTCTCCTTTGCCCACAGAAACTACATTCTATGTAAGGACTCCCCAAGCACCAATGCAACCAAGTCTAATTTACCTTGAGGAAGGCCTCACAATCTAGGCTTATATTTGCATTCCACTTTTCAATAATCCTATTTTAATTATGCTTCATTATTAGTTCATTATGCCAAGACTCTGGTAAGGAAAGTAATAAAGATGCTACAATGGAAATGAGAGGAAAGCTTTACACACTAATAAGGGTTGTTTTCACTGAGCCAATCAATAGTTTGAGCTTCATTTTTTTTTTTGCTTGCATTTTTCAAGGTAGGGTCTCTCTCTAGCCATGGCTGACCTGGAATTCACTATGTAGTCTTTGAGTGGCCTCAAACTCATGGAGATCCTCCCTAACTCTGATTCCCAAGTGCTGGGATTAAAGGTGTGCACCACCACACCCAGTTTGAGCTTCGTTTTTAAAAAGCAGAAAAGTCACAGCGAAATTTCAATTAATAAAAAAAATAGATTAAAACAAAGTTTCCCATATGGACATTCAGGGATCTGAATTGGAATGGAAGAATAACACAATCGTTGGGATCTCAGAACTGTGGACTAGCTCTCTTTGGATTTTTGAGTCCATGTATTTAATCTATTTCTACAAACAATGAACAGATAAGACTCCCAGCTTAATATGAGCAATTATGTGCCAAGACTTTAAAGTTGTGATTAATGATGCCAAAACTAGAGAACATCATTGTAATTTATTGGGAAGAATGAGATTTTTTTTAGCTTGCATAGTATACAATTTTACATTTATACCTCAGAGGTTTACTACATTATAGGTTAAGTTTTTTTTTTCCAACCAGTAAAAGGTGATAAAATTTCTATATATGTAGAAGCTGCATTAATGGGGAATTGCAGAAAAACTTATTTTTCCCATGTTCCAGCACAAATGGTTTGTGATTTCAATCTCTTTTAAAATACTTGAAATCCTCTTGTCCCATTAAGCCTTCCTGACAAAACTCAAACAATGAATGATTTTAACATTCAGGTTCCTCTATGCCTATTTGAAACATCATACAACAAATCCTTGTTGGAGTAAAACCATACAGTATAGCTATATTGATACCAGTAGAAATTTATGATCACTGTGTGTGTGTGTTAGCTGACTACTAATAAATCAAATACCTGAGATAAACTTAAAAACACGAATGGTTTATTTTACCTCATAGCTTTGTATGTTTCAATCCATGCTAAATTTCCCCATTGTTTCCAAGTCCACGACAAAGCAATACTTCATGACAGGAACTTGTGGCAAAGGAAGCTGCTCACCTCATGACCATAACAAAAGAGAAGAGGAGAAGCTGGATCTCAATATATTCATTATGGGAACACCCTTCAAATGACCAGTTTCCCAAAGAGTCCCTACCTCTTAAGTGCTCCATCACCACCCCCAAGAGTGCCATAGACTGAGGATCAAGCCATTACCATGAGCCCTTGGTGGCCAGCTATTTTAACTATAGCAACCAACAAGCTGACTTGGATCCTTAGCATTGCCCAGCAATATTATTATATTTTCCAGGTTATTTCATCCTGAATCCTCCACTACTTCTACCTTACAGCTACTTCTAACTATAGCAACCAACAAGCTGACTTGGTCCTTAGAATTTGCCCAGCAATATTATTATAATCCCAGGTTATCTCATCCTGTCATCCTCCACTACTTCTACTTCACATCTACTTCCTCAGACTTTGCCTTTATATATTCATTCTTAATGGATCTTTCTGTCATATAAGTACTCCTCCAGTTTCTCACCAAAAAAATCTAAAATCAGATTGTGTGCCTTTCTCTTGTTATAATTCATGAAGCCTCCTGTTAAATGTCACTTCTTCTACCCAAACTCTGAGTCATATATCCTTGTCCCATTTTTATTCACATTTATGTTTAACTCCAAGCATTTCTACTAAGTCTTTATCAAGGGCTTTTCTAAATGATCTTGTCTGTCCCATTTGAAAAACAAATGTCCTTCTGAAGCCCACATTTTTCTTCTGGTTACCTAATTATCTCTTGCTTACACTTAATGGTTCAACTTTGCTCTTCCATTTTCATATCTTCTATTCACTATTTTTCATTCCAAGCTTAATGAATCCTATTAGTGTGACGAATTTTCACCTGAAACTTTTAATAATGAGTTGTTGGGACATTTCCCCCAAAATCTTAATTGTTCATCTCCTAAAACCATGAATGTTACTCAATTACAATCGCAATAGAGTTATCAATGTAAAAATGTTAACATTTATACAAGACCATCTAAGCTCCACTCCATTCATATGTTCCATTTGTTCCAGTCATATCCTTTTTTTATAGCAAAAGTATCTGTTTCAGAATCAAGCCTGGCCTTTTTAGTTATTAAGGCCATCTGGTCTCCTTAAGCTTAGTGCTTAAGCTTAGTGCTTAAGCCCCAACCTTTCTGTAAGTCTCCTAAATAATGTACACCAGTTCTTTTACAGCATGCCCCTCAATTTGAGGTTTTCCAATGTTTCCTCATTATTATTATCCACATTATCTAACTTTGGCAAGAATAACACAGAATTAACACGTTCTCTTTCTCCTTGTTTCCTGTCAGGTGGTAACCATTATTTATTTGTTCCACAATCAAGGATGATTTTTGATCTTTCATTGAACATAGTATCTCACAGACTTCTCCACTATATACTCCTCCTCTCCCCTTATAACTAACAAGTGTTTTATAAGGAGAAACGTTAAAACTACATAAATTCTATAACTCACCAAACTTTCCATTTCAATTTCTTCATACACTTATTTGTATCTATTTGAATTCATAGTTTCTCATATTATTCAGAGGGTTATATTTTCATGTACAAAGTGTGTGTCCTGGGCGAGTGATAGTCACATCACATTGTCTTTCACCTCTTTTTAACATATCCTCATTACTCTCTAAGCGGTCCCTGGATTTCTCTCACAATATGATATTCCAATTAGACTTTCTACTTTCTGTACCCAGTCACTGAAATCAGGCATTTCTTGTAGAAGCCTGATATATTTGGAGGAAATGGTATTTAGAAGCCAAGTTTGAGGCACAGGTATTTTCTTTGTTGATTTGTTTGCTAGTACTGCTATGTTCTCATAATAAACAGAGATGGGAATTTGCATATATTACAAACATGTATTTATTTTTATATTTATATCTATAGAAAACCATCAGCAACATTGTTACCTTCAATTCCAGTTCAAACCCCCAAATTTCTTCCTTTGGCTTCACAGATACTACTCTTGATTTTCCTCATATCTGTGATGAGTCTCACCCTCTGCTGGATCTTCTTTCTTAGCTTAAACTTTAGCTGTTAAAGTTACTCTATCTTAGGACCCATTCATTCATCACCTTACTCAATAATCTTCTCTTGGATTAAATTACAATTATTACAGAAGATTTATAAATTTGGTTTCTATTCCTGACCTCTATTTTTAATTTTAGATCTCTACACCTACTTTATACTTAATCTATTATTTCCAGTCCCCTCAGTTTAACATATCTAAGGTGAACTCATGAACTTCCACCTAAAGTTTACTCTTCTTTCAACAGTCCTCATTTTCATAAAAATTGCTTAACCTCTGACATGGTTGACCTTGTCAAACCTAATTAGCATTCCTGGCATCCTCAAATACATTAGTCACCCCTCTTTTTTTAATATTTTATTTATTCATTTTTAAGCAGAGAGATACAGAGAGAGAGAGAGAGAGAGAGAGAGAGAGAGAGAGAGAGAGAGAGAGAGAGAGAGAGAATAGCCAGAGTGTCAGGGCAGGCAGATTAAGATTCTCACCATTATCTGAAGAAAGGAGAGAGAAAGAAAGGGAAAGTGAAAAAATACACTTTCCGAGTTAGAACTCAGCAAGTAGGCATGAAGTGGCAGGCTTAGCAGTGTGCCTATGGGATAACCATGTGGGGTGGGGGGCTGTGTGATATATAAATACATTTCTAATTAAATGGATAATTATTTCTTCCACTTATGTCTTCACATATATCACATTTGTTTTTAACTTGACTTTAGGTTGGACTTTAAGTTGTAAAATGGGATTTTTTTCTTCTTATCACAGGAGGTTTCTGGCCTTCTCAGGGCTAGAAAAGCACCTGCTGTCTACATAAGAAGGTGCTGTCATACACTGACAAAGCACTTGTGAAGGGGGTTACTGACTGTCATCCATGCTGTTTGTTTCAGAGGATGTCAACTTGTTGACATACATATGCCTCAAAAGGTATCCCAGGACATGGTGACAGGAGGAACCTGTCTACATCAGCAAGGGTGTTATCAGCCATGAATTACACCATTTGTACCAAGGAAAGCTGTCATAAACATTCATAAGTCCTGAATAGTACCTAGGAAGCGATTGAATATAGGTGACCAATTAATTTCCTTTCTTCCTACGTAGCCTCCCATATAAAATGGATGAATAAGTTCAGATTTCAGCTGAGGGAATCAGGCCTCTGAGGCCAGCTTCTGAGAGAGAGAGAGAGAGAGAGAGAGAGAGAGAGAGAGAGAGAGAGAGAGAGAGAGAGAGAGAGAGAGATTGAAAACAAGCAGAAATGAACAAAATACCCAGTTAGGTGTAAGCACAAGGCAAAAGGAAGATGACAGTACATAGCACATATTAGGAATATTACTGTGATATTAACAAAAGCAGTGAAGTCAGGGGAAAGCACCAGTTTATGAGTAGTAGTTAAATGGTAGTTTATCAGCATGTTGAATTCATGGTATTGTCACAGGAATCTTGCTTTAGGCTCCCCCCAGCTTTCCAGTCCTCTGTCAAAAGAATTCAGACAAGACACACAGAGAACAAGGTAAAGGACAACTAAGATTACTTACATAATCAAGTTAAGCTCTCAGAGAGGGAAAGAAGATAATGGCCAAAGGAACTGTTGTGCCAATCTACATTTTACATAAGCTTTATATTCTTTCCAAAGCCTCTTGAACAGGCAGCTTCTCCTGTTTGAGTTCCGTTGGGGTTTATTTTCACAGGAGGAGCAATGGCATGCCTTTGTTTTGTGGTGGTTTTTATCAGAAAGTCTCTTTTTACATAGTAATCTTATAGGTTTAGAACCCAATGATCATCCAGGAAGTTCACAATGTCATCATACCTCCTAGGGTCAAATATATCACTTTGTTCCCATGACCAATACCTAGAGTTCAGGAGTTTCCATCCTTGATTTTATAAGCCATTGATTCTAACCCCTCACTTTAATATGTACCTAGCTACCAAACAGTTCTATAACATGATAGAGTCAAGGATTTTAACTTTGTTCAATAACAGCTAGATTCACATACTACCTACCCATAATAGTATGGTTAAATCTTACTAAAATGGAATGTCTTTGGATGGGGCAGACATAAAGTTTCATCTTTATTTCATTATTAATCTTTAGAAAAATGACTGTGATGGCTTTTAGGAAATATGCAAAATAGGTTGCTTTTAATTTCATAAGTCAAATGTACTGGGGTACACATATAATCACAGCATTTGGAAATCTGATGCATGAGGATTACAAGTTTGAGGTCAGCCTGGGTTATATAGGTAAACACTATCTGCAAAAAAAATGTGATTATACTAAGAATCGCATAGCATCTTAAACTCTTGATTGTCATGGAGTAAAATTATTAATTTTAAAATATTCCTTCCTGCCTCCACTGCTGCCATGACACTCATGACAAAGCTTGTGGTGAAGCAGGGCAAAGAAGGAGCAGATTCTGAATTTCACACACCCTGTAGAAGATAGAATCTTGAATGCTGCCAATTTCAAGTAGTTTCTCCAAGAAAGAATTGATATGAATGAAAAACTGGGAAAGTTGGTAGAGGGCTTATAACCTTCAAAAGGGGAAAAAGCAAGATCACTGTAATTTCTGGGGTGCCTTTTCCAAGATATATTTGAAATAACTCACCAAAATATTTGAAGAATATATGTGATTAAATGAAATTATTAACAGCAAAGAGAGTTGCAGATTTTATTACATCCAGGTTAGCCAGGGTAAAGAAGAGGAGAAGATGAGGATTAAAACATTGATCCAAAATAACTTGTATGAATTCAGGAATAAAATTTAGAAACAGAAATGAATCAATTAATGAATGAATGAAAACCACTAAATGCATTAAAAGACAATAAGCTGTATACTCAGGCCCATACAAAGGCGTTCATATGGATTTGCTTGTTCCTTTTTGGCCTGTATGTATGTTGGATTCAAGGATAGACATTGTCAATGTGGAGGCACACATGTGTAGGGGGTGTATGTGCACATGTGTATGTCAAGGACACAGGACAACCTCAGATGTTCTCAAGAATGCCATCTAAGTCTTTTTGAGACTGAGTCTCTCATGGGCCTGGTACTCTCCAAAATAGGTTATACTGACTAGTGAGCAAGCTTTCTCCACCTCCCCAGCCCTGGGATTACAGGTGCAGGGCATACCCAGTATTAAGTGGGTACTGGACATGGAACTCAGTTTATCATGCTTTAAAGACAAGAACTTTAACAAACGCCCTACCTCTCCATTCCGATATGATTTTTTTCTTCATCGTTCTAAGGAGTTTGTTAATTTGGTTCTTTTTGTTCCTTTTCTGTTTCACTTAGAGGTAAAAGTAAATTGTCTATGTATGATCTGCTCAGGTTTTTGACAGAAAGATGTCTTTGACACATTTGCAGTGCCTTAAACACACCTTCTACATTAAGAATGCAGGAACCTTCTATAGTTGCAGAGCATATCTGATGAGTGCTAGTATTTTATCTCACATGGACTCCATTTAGACTTGATTTCCTAAATACTGGAGAGCCCTTAAATAGAGTGCTGAGTAGAGGGACAGATAGCTCTATGAGCTCTTTTTCATTCAGTGTAAATTTCTCCATCTGTGTGAAGTGTCCTTTCAATATACAGCCTTGGCTTCTCCAGTGAAGTATGCACCAGATATGTTTTGGGCATAGATATGTCTTTGGGAAAAAAAAACTCTCAATCTGTTGTTTGCAGTACTTTGAGGAATGTAATACTTGTGTACTAATGGGGAGCCTTATTGCCTTCAAAAATACCATACAGGAAACATAGATGTGTATTAAGGGAATTTTACAAAAATTTGTTTTACAGAGAGTAATGTCAATATTTTTTTGTAAAAAGAAAAACACATCAAATATCCAATCAGGAAAGGAAAAGAAAATTTCTTTCAATTCAAACATTACCTCAAATTTTGACAAAAAGAGTCCTAACATTTTGGGGATGGGAAGATGGCTGAGAAGTTAAGAGCACTTTCTTACATGCCTGAATTTGATCTTCCTTGATGCCCAAGAAAAGTGGGCCTCAAAGTGGTGTACACATCTGTATTCTCAAAATACCTATAGCAATGGAAGTAGAACCAAGAGAATTCAAAACCTGGCAAGCAGCAGCATGATAACATGAAAGACCCTATATTAACAGAAGGTGGAAGGACAGGCGAAACACCTCAAGGTTTTCCTCTGACCTCCACACAAGCTCAGTACCATGCATGTACCCATACATACACATGCACATACAAATAAACATATTTGAAAGAATGCTAAAATCAGTTTACAAAAAAGCTTTCTAAGTTACTCGCAAATAATTTTGAAACAATCACTCTCAGTAAAGAGGTAGCGATAATTGTTTCAATAGTAACTGCTCATAGTATTATAAGAATAATGGTTTTTTTAATATTTTATTTATTCATTTTCAAGCAGAGAGATACAGGAGATAGATGATGAGAGAGAGAGATAGAGAGAGAGCACCAAGGCCACCACCTTGTGTATCTGGCCTATGTGGGTCCTGGGGAATTGAACCGAGGGCCTCAGGCACTGGAGACAAGTGCCTTAACCTCTGAGCCATATCTCCAGCCCAAGAATAATGTTTTATTTAGGTCCAGGATGTCAGTGAGTGTCATGTATGAGTCAATCATCAGAGTTGCCTTTTCAGATGGTCACAGACTATAACAAGGTAGCAATGATGCTAAGTAAGTCTAAAAAAATAGTGCAAATACCAAAACAAACTTTCTCATAGCTAAATAATCATTTCAGAGTACATGATATACTACTGATGATAAGTTAATTGCTTCAAAATTAGTTTCTCCTTAAGGTTTTACTCAGTCTCCAATCTATTTGTCCAAATGGGAGGTATCTTGAGAATTTTAGCATTCTTTGGCAATTGGGGATGTGCTTGAATGGGCTAGACTGGCGCACTCATATTCAAAACATGGAGGCAGAGTCTTATATCCTACACCCGTGACTGAGTAGGGATCTGCCTGATCCTCAAAACTTCCCATCCCTGATAACTAAGCTAAGAAAAATGAAATATCTATAGGCAGATGACAGTGTTTTACTTATCAATCACAGGAACAGTCTTCATTCAAAAAAAGATTCTGTATAGTGAGAAATTCATCTGGCTATTTTATGGAATTAAAAGTTGTAAGTCAGACTTGCATTTTTCTGTCATCAAGATTACCAGATCAAGCAAAAAGCAGTTTAATCACCATGCATGGGAAATTCAAGGTTATATGTAAAAAGCAAGATCCATCTAACATTAAACTAAATATCATTACAACTCATGATCTTCAAACACTTGCTATCTTGGAAAAATATTTTATTAACTCATCAAGAATTTGAGATTCAAGATTGTGTATAGGCTAAAGTGTGATGTGATTTTTATACTGTTTATAGGCTGCTACCTGTAGACAAAAGAACTAGTTAATGTTTCATAGTCTCTTTAATCATGTTACTCTGATATAATGTTAAGACTACCAAAATATATTGAAGAACCATTGCAATTTTGAAGATGAAGGACAATTATTGTGCATGTGTCATAGATTTTATATATAAAAATTAAATACACAATTATGTCTCAAAGACAGTGTCCTGGTCAGTGCTGCTCTTAGCTGCTTATTCCTGGGACAAACAGCAGACAAAACTCAGATAATGGGAGGGAAGTGTTTCTTTCAGGTTTCCAGTTTCCAGGGAAAGCTTCATCATGGCAGAAGAAGCTGGCTCACTTTAGCAAACATTCACAGGAGAGAGAAAGAGAGAGGGGGAGAAAGAGAAGAGAGAGAGAGAGAGAAAGTACAAGTACAAGTTGACTCAGGACACACCTAGTAGGGCTAGACTTAAAATCCACCACCCTCCTATAGCAGTGCTCCACTGATGAAAATTAATTACAATACAATTACAATGAAAATTAATACAATACATTCAAGCTACCACAGTGAGATTGCCATAATCATATATACCTGAGATAAATAAGTTATAAACAGAAAATATTTATTTTGGCTGGCGGATTTGGAAGTTTCAGTCTGTGAATGATTGCTCTCATTGCTTTTGGTTCTTTGCCTTGTAAGCAGTACATGATAGAGTATAAGTGCTCTCTACTCAAAGCTAGTGAGTTGAAATGAGAGTACCACAAAGTATCTTCAGAGACATACTCTCCATGACTTAAGGCCTTCCACTAGGCCCTTTCTCTTAAATTTCTACCACCACACAACAACATCAAGTTGAGGACCAAGTCTTTAATGTCCAATAAACAATATCCAAGCCATAACACATAGAAAATGTGTATAGCTCCCTGTGAACACAAACTTTATCATAGCAAGGTACTTATAAAGTTTGCATGGAGATTTACTGAATTTAACTCTATGCAATAACATAGACATGACACATCATCAATTTTTCAAATTATTTTTCAAAGACATAGGAGCCAAAACATATCTAAATAGTACTATATCTACTGCTGGAGAATTAAAATGGGTAAAATTAAATAATTCTAACATTTACTAAGCCAGTATAGACTACAAAAATTTTGCTTAATATTGTATATTATTCTTGCTTGCTTCTTTGCCTGATTTTAGTGGAGGCCCTCTTATATACACTATAAAATCTTGTGTAGCTCTTGAGCTACTTGGCTTGACCCTATCTGCATTTTCCAATATCACCTTCCTTCTTCTTATGTGATTTCTCACATCATTCACAGAAAAAAACAAAACCTTCGTTCATAGCTTCCCTAACAAAAACTGTACTAACATTGAACAAAGGGAGCATGCAATCTATTCAGGTTTGTTCATTCCCAATTCTTTATTTGTCTTTCCAACTTCATGAACTTTGTTCTTTTAACTGATTCTAGTAGATGTTGGGCAATTACTCATTTTTGTGAATTTTTACATCATATGTTATTTCCTTATTTAGATGGTCATGTTGTGATAATAAAATAAGTGCATACTATACAGCATGGTAACATGATTTAATATTTTGAGATGTTAGATGGTATCACTGCTCATTATTGTGCAGAGTTGAAATGCCAATAATAACAGAATTTTCTTTACTAGGAACTTTGGACTAAAAGTACAACTCAGAGAAATGACTTGTAGGGAGGCTCTGAAGGATTTACTGTTTAATCAAGTCACTCTTTGTCAGAATGTAACAAAGTTATGTTCCAATTGTCTCTTAGTCCAATTTATACAAATGTGGTACAGTGTTGACATGCATAAAGAAACTTATTAAAATGAAATGTCCAAATAGAATATTAAAGTTCCTTCTTATATTTTTCATGTACTTTTTAATATACTTGCACAGAGAAATGTTTATATTTTAGCATTCTTTTGTCGTATTTTGTGGCCTGTAATGTTAGTATATTTTCAACCAGATAGAAAATATTACACATAGAATAGATCTATTCATGAGACAAACATATGAGAGTAAATGCCATTTCTATCATATTTATAAATTATACAACTTCTGAAATCTATTCTGTGTTGGTCTTTCCCTCTCACTGGCCCCAGTGATGACTATAACCAGATGGGGATGGGAAAACATCTTAGAATAAGTCCAGAAACCCCATTTGAAACTGTATGCTATTGCAAAAATGTTGCAGCTTTTCAAAATGAGGAATGTTTATTGTTTAAGATCTGCTGCTCCATTTGTGGTAATTTATTTCTTAGAGGATTCTCTTACTCATGAGGATATTGCTTCCTACCTGGATACTTGTGGTGCTAACTAAAACTGTAAATCAGACTAGTGGTTGTGGCTTATGTCTTGGAAGGGCTATTTCATATAATATTCTTTCTGCATAGACAAAAATTATACATGTTTTCCTTAAACATTGTGAAAAGGATTAAAGTAAAATGGACTATTTCAATATTGGATTACATTGATAGATTTTCTAAAGTTAAACCATTTTAGAGTTTATGTTTTGTTGGTTGTCATTTCTATAGTGACATATGCATGTCTCAGTGTGTTATTGGCTTGATGTTCAGCTATTTTATTGGATAGTTTATAACTATGTTTATAATTAAGATTAGTCTCCTTAACATTTCCTTATTTTTTTTTTTTGTGGTTTTATGAGGTAGGGTCTCGCTCTAGTCCAGGCTGACCTGGAATTCACTCTGTAGTCTCAGGCTGGCCTTGAACTCACAGCAATCCTCCTACCTCTGCCTCCCGAGTGCTGGGATTAAAGGCGTGCGCCACCACGCCCGGCCTCATTTCCTTATTTTTCTCTTATCTCATTTTTGAATCTAGATTATCGGTCTCTCGGTGTCTCATAAAACAATTCAGGAAGCATTCTGTCTTGTTTTATCCTGCATTGTAGTTTAAAATATAGATTATCAGGCCTCTGAAAATTTGACAGGATATGTTTATGAATCCATTTTGGCCATTTTTAATGTATTCAATATATGTTCAAGTCTGTTTCTTCAGTATATAACTTGTTTTAAGGTTTCAGCCTTTTTGCCATAAAGTTGTTAGTAGAGTTGTCTCATTTCTCATTTTTTTTAGTTTTAATCATAAGTGTCTCTTTCTTCCTTTTATTCATATTCTACCTTGTCAGAAGTTTCTCTGTTTTGTAATGAATGTCAAAATTTTAACTTTGTTAATTTTTCCTTTGGTTTGGTTCTACTAATCTCATTAACTATATCAAAGTTGTTAATTGTATTATTGAAATTTTCTACATCCTCACTAATCTTTATCTTCATATGACTGATAGTTAAATTATCTTTTGGGGGCTGGGGAAATGCCTCAGAGGTTAAAGGCACTTGCTTGCAAAGCCTGCTAGCCTGGGTTCAATTCCCTAGTACACACAAAAAGACAGATGTGCAAAGTGGCACATGCATTTGGAGTTTGTTTGTGGTGTCAAGAGACCTTGGCATGCTCATACTCCACCCTTCCCCCCATTCAGTGTGTGTGTGTGTGTGTGTGTGTGTGTGTGTGTGTGTGTGTGTATGTGTAATTAAATACAATAATATTTTATTTCTGATTTTGCATTACTCTAATTCTATAAGGCTTTATATTTTGTTCTATGTATTTTAAGGCAACATTTTTATACAGAATTGGGAATATTACATCTTCCTGGTGAATTATTCTTTTTATCATATATTATATAATCGAAGCCTTTATCCAAAATAATGCCTTGAAGTCTAGTTCACTGATATTATAGTCATATGCAGTTTCCTTTGGCTACTGTTCCTCTATTATGCTTCTTCCTTTCACTTGTAATTTCTCCATATTAGTATGTTTTTACCTATCTATTCTTAACCAAGAGAACATACTATACTCAGTTTTCCTTTTCATTCAGTCCCAGAATCTTACTTTTGAATTGCAAGTTCAAATGGGTTTTTATTTATGATATTATTGATTGGTTTGGAATTATATCCCAGAGGCTTCTTTTGTGCCTCCTGTTCACTATATTTTACATTCTGCCTTTTTAAATTGAATTCTTCTCATTTTTCTCCCATTCTGCCAGTTAGTTCATTATATATTCTGATGCTACCTTGAATTTGGATTGTTTTATTAAAATGTAGCACACACAGAGAAAAACATAGAATATGGTCACATCCATGTGCAATGCCATTCTATTTACAATGGCTAAGAATTGGAATCACCCTAAATGCCTATAGACAGATGAATGAATGATGAAAATGTGGTGCATATACACAATGGAATTATATTCTGCAGGACAGAAAAATAAAATGATGAAATTTGAAGGAACATGGATAGACCTGGAAAGAACCATACTAAGTGAAGCAACTCAGTGTCAAAAAGCTCAAAATCACATCATCTCTCTGATAAGCGGGTCTTAGTTGGTAATATCTATAAGTAAATATACCTGGGAGGATAGGGATAAACACTAAAATGGTAAAATGGTAACCATAACCAAAAAGAGAAAGAAATGTACAAAACACATAGCATGCAGCTCAACCAATTATCAAAATACGGGACACTTGATAATCACCACCTATGTCAAAATAGAGAATAAAACTCCTGGAAGCCCCTTTCTGAACCCTTCCGAAATCCCTTCATCTTTCTTCCCTTCTCTACATAATGACATTGACTTTTTCTCTCTCTATGTTTTTATTTGAGAAAGGGTCTCACACACTATATTCCAGGATGGCCTAGAACTTATTATGTAGCCCAGGTTGGCTTCAATTTAGTGGCATTCTTACTTTGTTAATCTCTTGAGTGCTGGCATTACAGACAGGAATCATAACCCTAGAGACCTTAATATTTTTTACTTGCTTGCTTTTTCAAATAAACTTATAATTGAATCTTGTAGTATGGGTGGTTGTGTGTCTGATTTTTTTCATTCAATAGTACTTTCTCAGTTTTATCTATATCATGGCATGTTGCTATACAGTCATCCATTTTATTACAATATAGCATTTTTCACATGGTGCATACAATTACTTATTCATTCTATCACTTGTGAATAGTTAAGATGTCTCCACTTTTTGTCTAGTACAGGTGATTCTACTATGAACACTTTCATACATACCTTTTGATGAGCATTTGCTTGCCTGCTTTTTTAAATATTTTATTTATTCATTTTCAAGCAGAGAGATGAGAGAGAGAGAGAGAGAGAGAGAGAGAGAGAGAGAGAGAGAGAGAGAGAGAGAGAGAGAGAGAGAGAGAGAGAGAACCAGGGCCACCACCTTGTGGGTCTGGCTTATGTGGGTACTGGAGAATTGAACTGGGGGCCTTAGGCAATGGAGGCAAGTGTGTTAACCGCTGAGCCATTTTCCACCCCTTGCCTGCACTCTTGAGACAATACTGAGTAACAGAACTTCTAAGGCATATAGCATACATATGTTCAAATTCGGCAGATGATTTCAACTACTTTCTCAAAGTACTTGCACCAATTAACAAAATCACCTGTGTGTATGTGATTTTGTGTTACCTCATATTATCCACAACAACTATTATTATCACCCACATAATGTTTAATCATTTGTCTGTTTCAATAATATTTTATTATTTTTTTTAATTTGTTATCTCTCTGATAGGTGACTATGGTATGTACCTTTCCATGTGTGTTTGGCCACTAAGATATCCTTCTTGGTTTCATTCTGGGCTAAATCATTTACCCATTTTTCTATTCAGTCACATGTCTCTTTATTACTAATTTGATGTGCTTTCTATATTCTAAATACATGTTCTTTTTTAATCATGTGAGTTGTGAAGATATTATACTACCATTTTAAATGTCTTTTCTCTGTCTTTTGTAAGTAATTCTTAATTTTGATATACGCCAATGTGTTTTATTTTACCTTTCTTCTTAGTGCTTTGTCTACTTTTTTAAAGTTGTTGTCTACCCCACAATAATATAACTTTCTTGTGCTATATCAGGAAACATCCTGAATGTTTGCCACATTGAATTTGAAATTAATTTCAAGTATAAAATGAGGTACAGATATTTTCCAATGAATATTTATTTTCCCAGGAGAATTTCATTTATTGTATTACTCTTTCCTCCACATGTCTAGTGTAGCACCTGCATGATATATCAAGTGTTCTCATAAGTGTAGACCCCCGATTTGTCACTGTGCTAATATCTGCTCTCAAGCATAACTTTGTAGCAAATGTAGCTTTCAACTGCAGTGTACCATCTCACCTTGCTCTAATTCTTTCTTTAGCCCATCATTCTTATGACAAACACACACTGCTCACACAAAGCACACAGAGTGATATTGATTAGTGTTGCCCTGAAACCACTAAAGTTGTGGGAAAAATGGGTACCTTTCAGTATTGCCTTTGCCAATTTACCTACATCCTGTAACTTTCTATGTGTCCAAGTCACTTAAAATTTCACTTTAAAAGTTTTATTGCTTTCAAAATGTACAATGCATGTTTTGTTAGATGTTTATAATACATCCATGATATTATGATGCAGCTGTAAATAGTATTTACTTTTGCCTGTTTGCCACTTATATAGAAATATACATTATCTTTCTGTTAACTTTCTAAGTTCATATAAAAATTCCAATTATTTATGTAGATTACTTGGGAATTTCATATAGTACCATATTTGAATGACAACTTTATTCAGTTTCAATTTGTATACTTTTAATTTTTCTTTCATTAATTCACTAGGTAAGACCTTTAGCTTTATGTGATATAGGAATTATCATAAGGCTCTTTTCTCTGCCTCAACATCTCACTAAAAATATGTTTTCTGTAGCATAGTGTGGCTAATATTCATCAGGATTAATGTCCCTTTCAGTGTAAGTTTCCTGCATTTTTTTCAATAAATGAATGCTTAGTATTTTATTATGCTTATTAGCCTAGTTAAACAATCCTATTATTTTCATATTTCATTCAGTGTTGTTTATTACATTATTGATTTACAAATGTTAAACTGATAAGTATGACTATTCTCAATATATGATCATATGTACATGTACAAATTTTAAGATATAAAATAATTTCTTAAAATGTTAAGTCCTGGGGAGATGGTTTATTAGCTAAAGGCACTTGCACAGGTTTGATTCCCCAGTACCCAGGTAAAGCCACATGCACAATGCGGCACATGCATTTGGAATTCATTTGCAGTAGCAAGAGGCTCTGGAATGCCCATGTATGTTGTTTAATAAATAAATAAATATATTGAAAAAAATGTTACGCCAATCTTGAATTCCTTGAATAGGCACAAATTGGTCATGATATTACTTCTTCTTATGCATTACTAAATGTTTAGTGCTAATATTTTGTTTAGCATTTTGCAACCATATTCATGAGTGTCATTGTTCTTTTTTTGCAAATAAAATCCTCGGAATTGTATATACAATTATGTTGGCCTCATAAAGAACATTTTGAAGGAATACTTCTTTTTCTGTTTTGGAAAAGTTTTTTCATCATTAGCATTTTTATCCTCAAAGGTTTAGTATATTTACAGATAAAATGATTCGAGATGTAAATGTTCTCTATGGGAATATTCATTGTGGAGAAAAGTTTTTCATAAACAATTCAGTTATATTTTTTCTTGTGTTAGCATTTTATCTTGCATTTTTGGTAGTGGTTCGCTTCATAAAATATTCAAATATATTGACAAAAAGTTCTTTGTATAATCTACACTGATGTCATCATTTACTGTTCTGATATTACTTATGGAGTCTTCTGTATTTTCCTTTTGGTCAATCCCTACAAGGGGCCTATGAATTTTATTGATCTGTGCAAAGCAAGTACTGGTTTTCTTTATTCTTTACTGAGTAAAAATGCTACTCTTTAATCACTCTTATAATTATTTCTTCTACTTTCATTAAATTTACTTTTGTTGATTTTTTTGTAATTTCTTTGAATCGATGTCCAGAGGATGGGCACACCAGGGACTCTGCCACTAAAAATGAACTCCAGACTTATCCATTACTTTGTGCATATGGCTTTACATATTGATGAGGAATCAAAAGCAGGTCACCAGGCTTTGCAAGCCAGTTTCCTTAACCTCTGAGTCATCTCTCCAGCTCCTATACACATTGATTTAGTGACATTGCACATGATTTGTTATGAGGTACTCTCATTTGCATTCATTTCACAATGAATTCTTCTCTCTTCCATAGTTTTTTTTCAGAAGTGTGTACTTAAATTTTCTTAGTGCATATCTACTAATTTGTGTGTTTGCATGTTCATGTACATGTAAAGGCCAGAGGACAACATTGAGTGTTTTTCAGACCTTTTTAGACAAGGTCTTTCACTGCCCTGGAGCTGGTCACTTAGGCTAGATTGGCTGGCTAACAAGCCTCAGGGATCCTCCTGTCTCTACCACACAAAAACTGGGAGTTCCAAGCACATTTTTATTTTAATGTGTGTCTGGTGATCAGACTTAGGTCCTCATACTTGCATGATTAGCATGCTACTGAATTATGTTCTAAATCTCTTTTAAGTTTTCAAACAGATGTGGATTTTATAGTCATCTTCTGTTAATGACCAAGTTTAATGTTCTAAATGGCATCAAATATCAGATTTATGATTTCAGTTCAGCATATGGTGATTTGTAAAAGTTCCATATGTATTTGAAAATAATGTGTATTTTGTGCCCACTAATTGCATTGTTCTATATGACTCAGTTAGATTAAACTTATTATGTTGCTCAAAATTTTCATATTCTTTGTTGCTTGTTATTGGCTTGTTTTATTAGCTAATGATAAAGTGAAGAGTAGTCTTTGATTATTATTGTGACTATTTTGTAAATTATTTTTGAATTGTGTCTTTTTTCTTTTCTGTTTATTCAATTCTGCCTCATATATTTGGCTTAATGATTTCTCCAGTGGTGGAAATTATTTAGACATTATTCTATTTTTTTCTGTCCCCATAAGACTGACGAACTTGACCCTCCTTCTAAGCCTTTCTAGCCCCGTCTACCATGACTGACAGACACTTCTACAGAAAAAAGCATCCATAAATGTCAGCCTCACCTCTTGGATATTTATTTTTCTCCTTATACTTGACAGTAATTCTTTACTGTCTTTTCAACTCCAGTATCCTTGAAAAGATTTAAAATTACATCATCTCCATATTTCCTGATTTTCATCAGAAAGAAATTATCTTGTCCTATTATTGGAAACTGAATCCTATCTTCAAACTTTCATTAAGCAAACTTAACGACGCTTCTCTCACCTGCCACCTGAATAATACAAGGCTTACAAATATCTCACTCAGCACACTCCATTTTATATATTATTATAAATAGTACTTTGTTTCCTAGCTCCCAAGTTTTAATTATCATTATGATTTTGTTTTTACCATTTGGTCAATGCTTCTTTGCATTCTCTGGACTACTAGATGAAGCTATTAGCATTTTACTGAGATTTCAGCCTTTCCTGGTCCTGGGTCTCTGCATGGGTTTCAGTCTGACTCCTCATGTTCATTGGACCCCAGACATCATCTCATTTCCTTCAATGAACATAAATGTGTGAACCTCTATGATTATTGTGTGTGATAATCTTCAAGCCCAAGGAGTAATACATTTACTCCTTTGGCCCCTAGTATCCACTTTGCTTCTAGCATTTAAGGACTTCGATTTTTGTGATTTATGACACTCAATTTTGAAAAAAGTATTTTTCATTCAGTTTGTTTAAGACTCAATGTTGTATTGGTCAACCTGTAGTTTTACTGATGCTGTTTCTTCAGCATCCTAGATTTCTCTTACAACGTGATGATCATATACATGGCTTTACATTCACTTGTTCACCCAATACAACCTGGCTTTACAACTACCACTTTATCATTTTGGCTCTTCCTAGAGTCACCAACAATTCAATCAAGTGGACACATTTCTGCCCAGTTTGTGCTTGACTTCTCAGCAATAGTAATTACAACGAAACTCTCCATTCTTGAAAACGTTTCCTTTTTGGTTTTTAGTTACACAATAATCTCATTTGATTTCTTCCTATTGCTCATTGCATTTTTCCTAGACTTCTTTGATATGGGGTTTATTTTTAATTAAAAATCATGATTATATCTATTTCACAGTGATCGATATTGTCTTTAGTGAATATTTCTGGGCTCATTTCAGTTGCTATGCTATTATCCCTCTTGAGTGGATTCAATTAATCCCATGTCTTTAAAAACCACCCATATGCTAAAAACTGCCAATTTTATATGTCCAGCCTTAGCCTGTCAAAATTGTATTTTCTACTCCTTAATTGACATTTTTCCTTGACACTGTATACATATCCTAATGTTAATCCATTTGGTCTTTTATATACAATTCCTTCAGATTTTTCCATGCTATTAATACTAGAACTCTCCTTAAGACAGTTTTAATTTCCATTTCCTTTATTCCTCATATCATTCTTGAAGAACTCATTAATTACACCTCTAAAATGTATTTCAAATCAGTCCAATGGTCCTTTGAGATGTAAATAATATCCATTTTATTGTGTACAGGGTAAAAGTAAGATACAGCAAGCGTTCAGGACACAGCTATTGAGCAAAGGTATCAGGCATGTGGGTATCTTTGTTACAAATCCACTTCTCTTTCCATTAACTCCCAACTTTAAAAGAATAATAAACTAGTGAAAAAGTGGATCCAACTTTTAACAAAATTCACCACTATTGTTTTATCAGAAAAAGATATGTCACTTACTGAAAAATCACTCTACCATCTATGGATGTTATTAAAATAATTGCATCAGATAACTCTTAATATAGAAAACCCATTTCAGAATTTGAAACTATGAAGAAAATGGTAACTTGAATGCCAGGACACTCTTTTTTTCCTTCAAGGATGCATGGCCATTAAACTACAAACCTATTGGATTCTTTCAATAAGCTCTTTTTTCCTACTTCTCCAGCAAGGAAATTAGATTAAGTAATAAGTTTGCAATGGAGACGGACACCAACAATACCCAACACAACTCAGGGCAATGGTCTAGAGATACTTTAGATCACAACAATAAAGCAGACTTAAAACTCACCCACTATGAATCAGGGAACTGAACAGAAGAGGAGGCAGAAAGAATATAAGAGCCATGGTGAGGGAGAATATCCAGAAACATCGCCCCTCTCAGCAACAATGCACAAAGGGGGAAGAAATAAAAGGAAAAACTGGCTACCTCAGGTGCAGTTCATAACCCCCTAACATATGGACAGATCAGGTAATGTGCACTGAAGAGGGACCCCAGTGGGTAGGGGTCAAAGAGGAGGAAAACAGGAACAACTAAACAAGAGTTGCCCATACAATGTATATAATTGCTTATAATGATATTAAATAAAAAAGAAGCTTGTTTTTGTTTTTCTACTTTCATAATCTTATTAATATTCAATATTTCTCCTCAAAAAGGGAAGAGGGGCTTGGAAGTTGGTTCAGAAGGTAAAGTGCTTGGTGGACAAGAATGAAGACACGAGTTCAGATCCACAGCACTCAAGCAAAACCAGGGAGAGTGGAACAGGCATGTAATCCCAGTGCTAGAAAGAGACAGGAGCATCCCCAGGGCTGAGGGCTAACTTTTCTAGCCAAATTAGTGAACTCTGGGTTCAGTGAGGGACCCTGTCTCAATTAAGGTAGAGAGTGATAGAGGGTGAAGCTCATATAAATCTCTGGCCTCCACATGCACACACACACACACACACACACACACACACACACACACACACACACACACACGTATGAGCATGCATGGCACACACATACAAATAAAAAGTCACTCAAGGAGACAAAATAAGAGAACTTTGAAAGACTGAATGCACACCATCATTATACTGGCAAAATACAATAGCATTTCAGGATAAAAAGGATTCACTTTAAATGCTTAAAATAAATAAAAGTATTGATTGCATGATCAGAGAAAACGGTTGATTGCTATCATTGGGAAATTTACTTTTTGTCTATTATGAATTTTATTATGAAGTTATTGTCTTTCCACCTATTGAATTTGTCTTCCTGAATGAACTTAGGGCACTCACTATTTTACTGGGTTTCTCCCATCCAATATCTTATAGGACCATAAAATCCATGTAACATCATCTGATATGCTAAAGAATTTATTTTTGTTGTTTTTTATTTGTTCTTTGACAATTTCAGGTGCATATATAAAATATTTTGCTCATATCCCCTCCTTGACCTCTCTTATGTCCTTTCCACTCCTGCTGAACTCCTTCCCATCACTCATCACTGAAGAGAATGACTCCATCTCCCCAGCAACCATTAGGCCGATAGCTTCTCAGGGAAGGGTGGGACCTCATGAGCCCTTCCCCATCCATAAAGGAATGTTGAATGCCCCTGTCATGTGTGGGTAACCACAGCTGCTGTGACTTCATAAGTACGATGGCCATGTCATATCCATTCCACAGCACTTCTCCATCCTCCAGCTCTTACATTAATTCTCACTCCTCTTCCTATGGTCCCTGAACCTTGGAGGAAATGATATTAATGTCACATATAAGGCTGAGTACACAACAGTCACTTGTTTTCAGCATCTTAACCACTTATGAGTCCATGAATTAACTGCCCCTTACTGAAAAAGATTTTTTTTCACCAAGGCTGAAGAGTCGTAGAAGACAATCTGAATTTTTCCCAATCAGCATTTCATTGATACAAAATCCTTGGGAAGAATAGCTCCCCATACTTTCAGTGCCTCATGTATTCTACTGCACTTCTTTTATTTCAAGGCTGTTTGACTATTTAAGGAAGCCTCCTTGGCTTTTGTTGGGTATTCATTTCTAAGCATTGGTCATTCTATTGACATATTAAAAGCAATTTGACTTAGAATTCATTTTACACTTAAATACCTTTGTTTCAGAACTCATTCTATTTTTACTCTGATGCTAGAGATATTTGTGATATATGTATATATACAATGCATATATACATATAGGTGTATACATATATGTTTGTTTTATAAAATTTTCATAAACTTTTCATTTAAAATTTAAGGGTGACTAGGCTATTTGTTAATTTTAATGTCTTTAGGAAAGAATGTATTCCAGCTTATAACAAAACATGTTAATATATCTTTCTTTAATTCCCGTAGCGCTCTGTACCATGGAGTGTGGTAGCCATGGGACCTGCTCAAGGGGGATATGCCAATGTGAAGAAGGCTGGGTAGGACCAACATGTGAGGAACGCTCCTGTCACTCGCACTGTGCTGAGCATGGCCAATGCAAAGATGGAAAATGTGAGTGTAGCCCTGGATGGGAGGGCGACCACTGTACAATTGGTAAGTACCAGCATACATTGATCCATGTTAACTGTACTAATTGAAGAAGTAAAAGCAATGTAGCAAGGCACTTGTCAGCCTATTTGTAGAATGTGAAGTTGGAGAAGAACAGGAGGATTGGCTACAAGTTTGAAAGTTTTATAAACTGAGAGGTGTCTTCTTTAATTGATGATATTGTACTGATTTCTTCTGTCATTTTTTTCTCATTACTTCAGTATTCCTTACATTTTCTGCTTTCAAGCACTTTGAGTTACTCAAATGAAAGATGATACATTGGAATAAAATGTCATTAGTTAATAAGAAAAGTGCTTTTGTTGTGAAAGTAATATTCACTGCCCATTTTTCCTTTTGGAAAGTATAGGTTGTTTCAGTTGAAAGCACTTAGAGTCAATTTCATTAAATGGGACTACTTTAACGGATCCCATTTGATATCATTAGAGGCTGTCTTTAATAAGGAAGGCTCCTGACCTATCATCAGTAGAATATCTGTGTTGAATTGTTTGTCTTTCTTCAGTGGTGCAGAGTGTTTGTACTGAGCATCTACCCTCTCTCACAACTGTGTCATCAGTTCTGCAAATTTTGAGGGTACAGCAAGGGAGATCACTGTGTAGGCATGAGAAGGCCTGTGTGATAATTAATTTATCATATGATAAATTATAAAAAAGGCACCATTAATGACTAATATTTCCACTATAAAATACTTTCTTTTCAAACAAAATCAAAGTGTTTGACACGTACATATATCTGCCACAAAAGTCTCTTACATGTAAAAAGGAACAAATACAATTTTCATGGTTCCATTAGTGTTCAAGAGGCATTCTATGACTAGACAGACAATGCATGCAGAGCAAAGAGCTTCCTAATACATAATTATTTGGAGGCTTTATTTCCTCCCAGCAGACTTATTACCTAAGGTGAAAGTATTTTGTTATAATGGCTGGAACCTGTCAAATCAATGATGATAGATAGAGATACTGATGTGGATAGATAGATATAGATATAGATATATAGATATAGATGATGATTAGATATAGATGATATAGATAAACACATATATACAGATATAGATTAAGATTAGATATAAATGATATAGATAGATATAGATATAGATACAGATCATATGAATTGCTAAAGTCTTGATGTTTGACTGTAGAAAGTATTTAAGATTCATTACAAAGGTGGTGAGGGGTAAACTTCAGATGCAGCTTAGATGATTACACTCCTGTACTACTAGAAGTTTATTGTCTTCACATAAGAGGACTTACATATTGTGATGATTACCCAAACTGGTTATTCCAGTACTCCATTCAAAAAAAAAAAGAAGAAATTGCTAATAAGGCGTTAAGGCTAGTATTCACAGAATTTATTACTGAAATGAAAAATGCTGTTCATAGAGGGCATAATGACCCACACCTTTATTCCCAACACTCAGAAGTAGAAGAATAGCTTTGAGCTTGAGGCCACCCTGAGAGACTACATAGTGAATTCCAGGTCAGCCTGGGCTAGAGCCAGACCCTACCTCGAAAAAGAAAAAAACAAACAAAAAAAAAAAACCCATGATGTTCATATACTTTTAGTGAAGTATGACACTTAAAAATTTTTTTACAATATATTTTATTTAGCAATAAAACATGTAAAATATCATTTCAACAATCCAATAAGAATATTATTCTTGAGACACGGCTGGTAAAATAAGTCAGTAACATATTTGCCTCGAAAGCGTGAGGACCTGAGTTATATCCCCAGACCCCATGTGAAGTCTGGGCATGGTGGAGTTTATTTGTATTCCCAGCACTAGAGAAGTGGGTGACACTTTTAAAAGGAAGCCTAATAGAGTTTCTTTCAGAAAAGCCATGAATTTATTTCCCACAGAAAACATTATTCCCAAACTGCATAACATAGGTCCATGTACCAACTTTTGAGCTACCAGCATTTCGGAAGCTTCATAGTTTGATGTTCTTCTTCCAGGCAAGGTAAACCACGATTATACATTGTATAGCTTTGGTCTCCCAGAAATTTATTCAATCACTCTTTTTCCCCCTTTAGCACACTACTTAGATGCTGTTCGAGGTAAGACTTTTCTCATTGGTTTTATAGTAGAAATGGGCTTTAAGCAGAAAATATGCATGTGGGGGAAGAAAGGTGGTATTTTCATTTTGCCTGTTTCTTTGCCTTATTTTAGGTTCTACTTTATTTTTACTTTGAGCAACTTTATTTAGGTACAATATTGTCATGTTTTTGAGTCAGACTAGAAGATTGTTTACTTTTCAAACATCTGAGTCTCCTTTAGCCATAGAATAGAATAGACTGAGAAGCAGTTCTAAGGACTTTTTTGTTTGCTTTTACAATGAGTTGGGTATGTTGTATGTAACATAGTGAGATATTACTCAATAAACCACATTTAGGTAGATAGCACAAGGTTTCTTTACATCATACTGTATTGCTCAATCCTGATGTAAAACTCTAAATCCTTACAAAGGCAGAAGAATTATCCCCTTGCAAGTACCCCATCATCCATCTCTCTAGGGATGTGCCTTTGACAGAAACAAAAAGGGATTTTATGTCAGATATCTACTGCCTTTCATCATCTCAACTTAAGAAGCAGAATCTGTCCCCAAGTATCCTGATTCTTCCCCACTGGTGAATATCCATGAGAAGGGGACAGAATGGATCTCCTTTCAAGGATATGCATGTTCATCCTTGAGAATAGGATGCACATAAAATCCCATATTTTCTTAACAACCATCATCATTCTATTTAAAAGTTGTTTTCCTTCTCCTGGCCTATTGGAAAAGCATTTGGAAAGAACACTAGGGTACTTCCACGTATGTTAAACTTTTTTTAGATATCAATAATTCTGGCTATTTCTTTTCAACACACAACATAAAGAATATTGGTTGGCCTATACCCAGTATAAAGGAGGTCTGATCTTACATGACTCTTGGAAAAATATCCAAGAGATATATGTTATTTATTTGTCACTGGTCAATTGGCATGTACAAAGTAACCCTAACTCTGAACTTCCAGTAGAAACACTAGCATATTTGTTAAAAGTTATCAAATGTAACAAAACCAAATTCTACAGAGGGACCATTGTCAGTGTTGTGCCTTATAAGTTAGATAAAATTATTTAAATATTACACTTTTTCTTGATTATTTTTCCAATTACCTAAAACTGTAAATCTGGCATGATCTAATTCCACAGACATTTTTGAGCACACAATATTATTTTTACAAATTAGATTTTTACAAGCTAGATCTTACAAGAGAAATAAAAATTTCAGGACTTAGCCCTCTAATCAATAATAATCTTCAAAAGCTCGATAGATTCAAAGAAATTGTAGTGCATTTCTAAGGAACCATTTGAGCAAATACATTATGATGTGGTCTGAACTGTATACTAACAGACTTAAGTCCTGAAGGAAATGACAAAGGAAAAAAATCACTGGCTACATGTACCTAAGGAAAGCTCTCTTCATAGAAACTGCTGTTTTTCCCCACTTACTGGTCATAATTAGAGATACTATTATCCATTCATTTTTTGATTGAGATGAGGAGATATGTTGTTCAAAAGAAGAAACAAAAGCATTTCTTGTAACCACCATAGCTTTTGCCCAGTCTGAAACAGAAATTGGTAATGAGGGTGAACATTAGTAACATTTACTTGGCTCTCTGAGAAAAAGTACTACAGCATAAGGGATAGCAAGTTCCCTGGATAGGTGTTGCAAGTAAGCAAGCTCCTCTTGCATTTAGGCAGCACCTCATCTGAATAGAGCCCACATGATCACATGCTTCCCTGGAGGCAGATCCATCATTTTTGGCTAATCTCATTCAGAAGTCTCTGTGATTGTTACTCTCTACTATCTTTTCAGATGGCTGTCCAGGGCTCTGCTTTGGAAATGGACGATGTACCCTGGACCAAAATGGTTGGCACTGTGTGTGTCAGGTGGGTTGGACTGGGAAAAGCTGCAATATTGTCATGGAAATGCTTTGTGGTGACAACTTGGATAATGATGGAGGTGAGTAATTTATATAATTTCATGTAAGAAAATAATAGTCATGCCCCTAGAACAGAAGTTACCAACCTGGCCAATGATGAAATTTAGAACTCTTCTGTAAAAATGATATTGAGGTATATGGGGTCATACTATTTTTTAAAAATTTTTATTTTTATTTTATTGTCCATAATGAGTTACAACATTTAGTGGGCAAACAATGAGTTATCCCTAATTCCTCGCTGCCCCCCTCCCCAAACTGCTGGATAACCTTCTCCATGGGTCATCTGGATCAGTCATTGTGACAGGGGACCATGGATAGCCTAGTATTCAGCCAGGTTCTCCTGGCCATGCCTCTGGATAATCTCCCCCACCAGGGCTATCACTATCTTTCCGCCCCCTCTTCCGCATAGTTCCCTGAGTCGTGGTGGATGAGTATTAAGGCTGCTTTAAGGTTGTGAGTTTAGGGGTCTTTGTGTCGAAGATCTTTGGTTTCTCTCTCACTGGCTTATCCTGTATAGATTGAATGTCTGTGGCTGTGGGTCCCTCATTCCTCCCGTCCTTCTCTGTGGGGTTCCATATGGATCCTCCACGATATGACTGTGGTGGCTCCTCTCTTGCCAGAATCTCAGGTATAGGCCTACGGTCAGTTGGTAGGCTTAGATGGGCCCCAGCTCTCTCGCTGCATCCTGAAAAAAACAAACACAATCTCCATCGGAGAGTGTGATCAGTGTAGGTTAACAAATATACACAAATCTGGGTTACCTAGATTTTATTTTTAGTAGTCTCCCCATCAATCGCTCCCATAGTGCATCTTGTCTTGGGAGCCCAAGAGTATGGGGATCCAGTGCCTATTGCCCTGAATCCCAAGTTACAGACAAGGGGTCCCCCTCACTAATTGGAAAATTGGCCGAATTTGAAAGCTGTTGATTGTCTCCCCCAGGCCCCGGCTCCTCCATTGCACAAGTGCTCCTTTCTTAGTTCGCTGTTCTCTCCCAGTAGAAGGTGTGGTCAGCCTACTCATGGCTGCAGATTTTGTTTCGTGTCAGTGGTCTCTGTTTACTCCAGCTGTTGTTGATCAGTTTCCCCTGGCAGCCTGTGCAGTGCCTTCCAGCACTACACTAACTGCCTTCTGGGTATTTTTTTAAATCTCAATAATGTTTAAAGGATATTACCTACAGAAAATTTCCTATGTATTAGCAATGTCCCAAATGTTTTGCATGATTAATTTATCATTTAATTGTCACAACTCTCTGAGGTATAAGTGATTTATCCAATGTTGTACAACTTGAAAATAGCAGAAACAAGATTTCATTTCGGGATGGAATGACTTCAGAATCAGTTTTGTTAGCCACTATACTGTACTGCCTCCTGTGTCTACAGGATTTTTGTCAAACTAACTTAACATACCATTTGACTTGTGAGTTGTTAGTTTCCTTTGGACAATACAAAAACATTTTTTTCATTCATAGTTATTTAGAGCTCCCTCATGTGTCTGTACCTATTAGTAACAACTATTACCTTTCAGATTGCACAGAATAAAGAAAATTCTTGATGAAATTTTATTTAATTCAAGACTACACCATGATATTTTATTTGCTTTTGAAACATAATATCTGTACCCTTATATGCCTTACAGAATGATAATTCAATATCTAGAATAAAGTCAGGGTAGTAAGTACTTTTTTCACCTCAAATATCAATCATTTCTATGTGTTAGGAACTTTCTTATAGTTCTAGTCATCTTGAAATATGTTATTATCGTGATAACCAATAGTAATCTTACAGTGAAATGGAAAATTAGAACCAATTCCTACTCTCTGTGTTTTGGAACTTTTGGTTAATCTGTTTTCTATGTCTTTCCCTCCTGTCCTTCTCTATTGCTAGTGAATGCTTATAGCATTCCATTCTCTGAGATTAAGCTTCATTTCCATAAGTATATTTTTAAAAGGTGCATGTGGCTCCAAGGTCATAGAGAAACCATGACTATTTTAGTCAAATCAACAACAGCATATGATACATTAAAAAAATTACACTCCAAAACAGCCCAGATCACCTTAGAGTGAGCCTAAAACAAATTATTTCAATTCAAGTTCAATATTTCAACTCAAGAAGATGTGAAATTAACCAGAATTTCCCCCCTAGTATTAGGAGCTTCAATTAAAATGAAGGAAATTACTAAATGCAATGCCTGTTTCCTATATTCATGAGACAATGGCATTCCTTGTAGCTTCCATTCAAATATGGAGTTTTTAAAAATTATGTCTTTATTATCCATAATTAGATACAATGAATGAGCAAATAATGTTTTGGTGTCCCCAATTCCCCAATTTCCCTCCTACCTGTCCCCAATTAGCTAGGTATCCTCCGTGGGCAAACAGGATCAGTCCACGGGGTAGGGCATTATGAATAGCCTAGGAGTCAACCAGATTCCACCCCCCACTTTGTATGTTGTTACTGAGGGGGCTATGTCTCTGGATATTCTCCTCCACCATGGCTCTTACAATCTTTCCGCCACCCTCTTCCGCTCAGTTCCCTGAGTCATGGTGGGTGAGTGTTAAGGCTGCTTTATTTTTGAGGTCTTAGTAGCCTCTGTACTTCTGCTTTAGGTTGTGTTGAAAATTGTTGGTGTCTGTCTCGCTGGCTTATCTTGGGTTGACTGATTGGCTGTGGTTATAGGTCTCTTGCTTATCCCACCACCCTCTTTGGGATTCCATATGCATCCTATATGGTAGGTCTTGTGTGGCTTATATCTTGCCAGCATGTCAGCCATCGGCCTGTGGCTCATTGTTAGGGTTGCAAAGGCCACAGGTCTTTCGCTGCCTTCTGTAAAATACAGAATCTCTATCAGAGAGTGAGATCAGTATAGGTTAACTGAGATACACATAACATATGGAGTTTAAATCAATGAGGGGCCAGTTATATCTTCAGCACTAAATTGGAGTTATGAATTTCTTCTTATACTTATCCTGGCTAGAAAAATGAAATGAGCTTAATAATAACAAACATTATGTAGACTAGGATGATTATAAGTATTAAATTAGGTAATCCAAGTCGACCACTTAAAAAGATTGACACCCTCCCATACACACACAAAAACACACACACACAAATTGGAGCAGATCATTTTCTGAAGAGACAATTTACTGCTTATATAAATTGAAAAACTTGTTTAGAATGCAGCATGAGATTTTTCAATTAAATGATGCACAATCAACTACTTAGCTAACTTGTATGACCCTCAAAGACTCATTTTCGATTTCCTTTTTTTCCTTTTCATTTGATGCATCTCACCCTCTCTCTACCCATCATTCTCTGTCCATCATATAAGCCACAATTCAAGCCACATCTCCCATGAAATTTCTAACATCTGCCTCTGAAAACTCTCCTGGCACTTAAAATATGAACTATATAATCAAGAACTTAATAACATTCTATCTTTCCATTTTTCTTGATATATATCAAGCATGAACCATGTCTCATAATTATTTGGCAAATAATTTACATAGTTTACTATGCACAAGGCACTGCATTGAGTCCTTTATGTAAATTACTTAAATGAATCCCCATGATGTATGAATTACTTTACAATTTAGAAAACAGCACAGAGAAGTTAAATAAGTTGCTAAATATCATACAGCAAGGAAATGATAGATCCAGCATGTAAACACAGGTAACCTCCCTCATTGCTGTTATAATGGGGATCTCCCAGCTGATGTATCGATTGAAAGGTTGTATTCAGAAAATGCATTACCAACCAATGCATTTATAATTTCTGGCTTGATTAAAGTTGAGCCCAAATAAGTTTCCTGACTTTGTCAATTAATAAAAATAATTGAATATTTAATTAACAAGCATCTTTATGGCCACAAGGTCATCTAAAGGCAGCCAAAATGTTTAATGAATGGATCAATTAAATATTAATGAATTACTGGATGATCAATTCTCAATATCTGTGGAATAAGTAGACACAAAGTTTATGGAAGATTTTTACTGAATGTGTATTACCTCTGAACATTCCTTTAAAATTGTGCATCTATATGGAAATTAAAATCAAAGTCTCTGATATGAGCTCACAGTATTTTATGATTGACTCTTTAGGTATTAGGGTTAGAAGGCTCCTTGAGAGTTTCAATTACCATATTTTTTACCTTTAGTAGGATAAAAAATAGATATTGATGATAAATATAGATTTGACTCTACTTTGAGGTCTATCTCAAAGAACTATAGATGGAATATCCCCTTAAAATCCCACAACTAATGTTTTAACCTAATAATTCCATTTCTAAAATTTTTTATGTTACCTCTATGAATACATTAAATGTCCTTCATTTGGTGATATCAGCTTTCAAACAAATCAGCATGGCAAGATTCATTTGGATGAATATGACAAATTATTAGTATTCTTATACTTGTTTGTATATGTGTATGTTCTTTAATTAAATCAGAATGTGTCAATTGAACCTTTTTGTAAAAAATGTGGTCCTAATTTTTTGAAATGTAATTCTTATGAAATCTTCCAATCAAAGAAGATGTCACTTTTAAGTTATTGCTTCAAGGATCTGCTACCTGATTACTTCATATTATAGCTGATACTTAAGGCATGTTGGGATTTTTTTTGCATCTTAATCACCTTTGAATATTCATTAGTATAGCTGCTACTTCCGCATCTTTGACTTTAGTTACACTCTGATTTCAATGCATTGTGACTCTTAGTAACTAAATGAGCTGCATTAAATATGTAGGTGACAAAGCTTCTCTGTAAGCTACCTAAGAACTCCTTGAACAGTGGAAACAAAACTGAAAACAAATAACCTTTGGATTTTTCCTTAGCATGCCCAAGTGAAAACTCTATTACTATAAGAACTAATTACCAGCCGGGCGTGGTGGCGCATGCCTTTAATCCCAGCACTCCTGAGGTCAGAGGTAGGAGGATCACCATGAGTTCAAGGCCACCCTGAGACTACACAGTGAATTCCAGGTCAGCCTACCTCGAAAAACCAAAAAAAAAAAAAAAAAAAAAAAAAAAAAAAAAAAAAAAGGAACTAATTACCATAGAAGTCACAAAAAGGTCAGATATCTTGACTTCATTTATCCCTTTGGTGAAAAGGTACCTACCATGTGCAGAGCCCTATGATTAGAGGAATATTAATGCCATGGTGGCCACATTGTCATTCGTTAATCATACGCCCAGACCTGGAGTTTGGAAAATATGATCACCATATGTTACATGCATATATGACTTGATATGAGCAAATGTTTGAATATTATATTAACTAAGTCAGAATAGCTAAACAAAATAGTGTCGATAGCTAGCATTATTAAAGTATGTTTCAAAGCTATGCTAATTAAAGCAAAGTGTGGCTCCTGTAAGGACAAATGGATCAATGCAACCAAAGATCAGCCCTGGAACACAGCCAAATCCAAAAATTTAGAAGATCATAAAATCAGTATCCAAAGTTAGTGGGGAAAAGAATAATTATAAAATAAATGATGTGGACAACTATTAAGACCAAATTTAGATTTTTAATTCATATCATGTACTAAAAGAATAAGATAAATAAGCATATCCCAGCTGGATTGAAGAGTTAGAGGTATAAGAAAATACACATATAATTAAAAGAAAATAAAGTGACAATTCTTACAATGAGAAAGGAGTTTGTAACCATAAATGCAAAGGAAGAAATTATAATAGGTTAAAAATTATGAAACTGAAAATAAAGGGGCTAGGGGGATGACTCATTGGATTAAGTGCTGGCTTGCAGGCAGGAGGACCTAAAGACCTGAATGTAGATCCCCAGCACCCACGTAAAGCCGATTATGGTGGTTGATGCCTGTATTCCAAATGCTGGGGAGCCAGAGAGAGAAAGATACCTGAAGTTCTGGGTTCAATGAGAGACCCTGTCGCAAAATAAGGGGGAGAGCCATAAGGGGAGGTATATCTGACACACACTCACACGTGTATGCATGCACAGCCATGCCCATGTGCATATGAACAAACATACACACATACCATACACATAAGTGTACAAAATAAAGAAGTGTGAATAGAGAAAGATTTTTTACTTGTAAGTAAAATGTTTAAATATTTTTATGACTCTTGCCTGAATTTCTAAAGCATTCAATAACTAAATGTTTGGAAACAACAAAATTTGCACTATAGTAGTCATACATGAGTATTTTAGTTTATTCAAAGGTTAGTTCTTTGGTTCCAGTAGTCACATTTCACATGGATAGTAGCCACATCAGGCTACTTACTAGGTGGCACTAGAGCGTTCCCAATTTTAATGAAGTTTCATTGGATAACCCTGTTTCAAATGTTAACTCAAATGCTTACCTTTTATCCAAAAGTTCCACATTAAGTGCTTACTTTGCTGTGGTCTGTTGATACTTTTTGCCTAGTATTGTACTTGGCACCAGAGCAAAAGTAATAAACAAGACAAGTTTCTGCTTCCATGAAGCGTATAGGCTAGCAGAAGAAACAGATATTAAGAAGGAATGCTCAGACATAGTTATACATTTAAAAATTTCTAGAGTACTGTAAAAATTTGAGGGTTTCATAAATATAAATGAGGAGATGTAATCAAATCTGGTGATAACAGAGATTTATCATGGTCCAGGGAGCCTGTATAGGTGGTCTGAAGTAGAAATATTCCAGCTATAGTTGCAGGGCTATAGTAAATAAGGGGAATAGCATGATAGAAAGGTGGGTAGGAGCCAGTTTAAACATGACATTGTGAGTTTTATAAAACCTCCAGTCAAAAAGTGAAGATTCCATTTTATTCACTCTACTTACAGAGGAAGGAAAATGATCTCTTCTTTGGCAGAAAGATCATGAAGAAGGCTTTAAAATATCAAATAAGACTATTTAATCAGAATGGGCTTTGTTCCACTGACATTGAAGTATTTGTCACATATTTGTCCAAATCTCTCTTGTGTAAACTCTTCCAATGGCCTGTGTTTATATTCATTGGCAAAATCAATAAGTTAATTGCCTAAAAGAGAAAGGTCTTCCAGGAATCATTCTTCATAACAAGTCATCATTCATTAAAAGCAATAGCTATTTGCAAGCCTTGTTTATAGTCCAGTGTTTCCAGATCTAGAAAGCAGCACCATGAGTGAGTTATGAATGCATATATGCTCCTGGATCAATGAACCTCATGTTTTGAATGTCACCAGCATTCTTCAGTGTTAAATAAATACACAAATAAAAAAACAAGGAACAATGAATCAATAACATTTGTTCTATTAAAGGGCCTGATACCCTCTCCTTATTTAGTTTTTAGATTTGGTTGGTGAGGAAAGACCCCTCTACATTCCAAACAAATCATTAATTTATGACCATAACTGGTTATTAGCGTCTAAACTGCCAGGTGCTTTCAGATGGGATTGAAATGTAGGAAAATCTCAGTCCACCACCCTATGATTGGGCCTGACACACTATTGATAAAGGCTGGTAATATTTTCCATTCATCTGCATGACTGGTAATGGTGAAAAATGAATAATATTTGAAATAAAGGAATTTAATGCAGGTAATAAAAGTGTGATATCAATTAAAAACTATATTAACATGTGTTTTGATGTATTAGTGAATAGTCTATTAATCTGTGGGAAAAACTATAATTGTAATAGAAATAGAATTCCCATGATTGACAGACCCTTTATTTTATAATTGATAAAACGTTTAAACTTAGGTCTAGTCCCTATTCAAATGGCAATAAGCTCCAGATCAGTGAAATACAATGAATGAAATATTTCTGCAATATTAGTGTCTACTACTAGTGGCATATAGGATCCTACTTAACTAAACATAGGTTGCTAAATGAACACATTACAACAAATTGAATATGCTAAGCATAAATCACCTGTCCTCCCACCAGTGCTAAGGCAATTACAACAAAAGTGAGGCTGAACACTCTGAATTGTTATTGTAACCCATTGATGCCTTCACTAGGACTCAACCCTACATTCCTTACATTCTGTGTGACTCAAGACAAAGCAGACTAGCAATAGCTAATGCTTGTCAAGTACTAGCTATACACTAGATCCTGTGCAAATTTGATGATCATCTTTTCAACTTTATTGAGGTACAAGTGATATAAAAATGGAATAATAAATATAAATAATTTGATGGATTTAGGCATATGTACCCACTTAAATTAAAATGACCAGGTTAACAGAAATATCCATCATTTCCAATGGCTTCATCCTGTCTCTTTGTTTGGAAGTACTTAATAATAACTGCCCTCTTAATAAATGTTTTGTGTATACCACCTTATTATTAACAAAGTACTCTGCTGTAAAAGAGCTACCTCATTTTTAAACTTACCATTTTACCCATTGAATGATTAACTTCCCAGAGGCTCTCTCCCTGTAACCTGGAAACACCATTCTATCATTGACTTCTGTATGTTTGATTATCTTGAATTCCTCATAAAGAGGATTCATAAAGCACTTTTTCTTCTGTGTCTTCTTAACCTTAGCATACTGTCCTTCAATCTATAGCCATCCTATTGTGAATGCATCCAGTGTCATCATTAGGGTTATTATCATGTGACCCTTACAGGGTAGATGTTGCCAACATGTTACAAATGAAGAACTTGAGAGTCCTGAATTTGAGCTGGTTTGTTCAGACTCATATATATAAATGACTTGCAGTGCCAAATTAAAGTTTGGAATGGTCTGATTTTTTCACATTAGTTACTTCACCTGCCCTAAATCCCTGTATATAGTCAGGCACTTAGAATACCTAGAGCCCATGTCAGTTGTAGTAATGTTCACTGCTTAGATAGTAAAATTGTATGTAGTATTTCTAATCAGTATACTCTGTACTAGTATGACTCCTGTATTACTTAAAACTGTACAGTCATATTTAGTGTGCTTTTCTATATTTGTAAAATGAAGATGAGACTATCCACCTAACAGGGTTGATATATGAATTAGTTGAAGTGGTATATTTGGAAGAATTTAGAACTTGAAAAATGTTAGCTAGTTTATAAAGGGTTCCAAATTCTTCAGAATCCACTACCAAAATTTAGTTGCCTTTTTTTTTTGTCAAGACAATAATGTGCATACTTTTCCCAAAGGATTCACATGAGCAATGGGCCTACATCTAATAGGCAATTTTTCATATTTATTGTAAATAATTAGATACATTATATGAATATGTCTTATGGTGGTATCCCATTTTCCCTCCTCCCTGTTCCTACCCCACTGGGGGTCTTGTTGGACCAGTCCATGGGATAGAGGGTTTTGGATTGTACAAGAGGTAGCCAGATTTTTGTTTTTCTCTCTCTACCCCCACTATGGCTCTTACAATCTTTCCACCCCCTCTTCCACTCAGATTCCTGAGACAACAACTATTTAATTATATATATATATATATATATATATATATATATATATATATATATATATATATATATATATATATATATATATATATATATATATATATATATATATATATATATATATATATATATATATATATATATATATATATATATACATATCCTTTTGAAACAATATATGTATTGAAGAAGGTCTCACTCTAGCCCA
The DNA here is from genome assembly GCA_004024765.1 of Zapus hudsonius. NCBI lineage: Eukaryota > Metazoa > Chordata > Mammalia > Rodentia > Dipodidae > Zapus > Zapus hudsonius. The sequence continues at coordinate 65,183 of PVHP010004858.1, forward strand.
GGCTGACCTAGTATTCACTAGGTAGTCTCAGGCTGGCCTCAAACCCACAGCAATCCTCCTATCTCTGCCTACCCAGTGCTGGGATTAAAACTGTGGGCCATAATGGGAAATATTTAATGGAAATGCTTTATCACATAGCAAGAAATTAATTAATAAAAATTATAAATAGCATCTATGATCTTCATTTACACAAATTGGCCTAATCACAAATTGGTTGGCAAACCTAGGATTAGTGAATGTCATGTTCAGTTCTTCATGACAGTGTGACCGCCCTCTTTTTGAGCTACTTTTTATTATCATTCTCTTAAAGAAAACAAGCCCTAAAAGTAAAAATGGTTAACAAATGATATATTCATATCTGACACCCTGTGCTTGGCTGTCAGTAGGGTGCCACAGCTTCCAATTCAGAACAATAAAAGAACTGTTAATAGCCAAAAAATACACACATCCAGTGTGACTGTCATTTGCACTTATTTGTAACAGTCTAGACATACTGTTTGGGGTGTTATCCAATGTGATAATTGGTAAATAGATTTTTGCTCATGTACTGGGTTTGCCTACAAATTACAATTTAGATTAGTTTGCCATTATTGGTCTGTTTGCCTGCTACCTTTTAAATTCAAGAGAAGCCTTGGTGTTTTCTCAGAAAAGAGAAGTCTCAGAAGGTCAGCTCTATATAATAGGCAATTACTAAATATGAAACATTAGCTTGAAATCTATACCACATAACTAGATGATAATGTGTGTCTCAATTCTGAAATGGTTCTATGTATAGTTTTAGATAACAATTTTAAAGATCATTTTAGCATTAATATTTATGTGCAATCTCTTTCTTTTCTTATATTAAGTTAGAATTGTGTAGCTAATAGACAGGCCTGTGAATGTCCAAACTGATTTTTACTGTGCATTTGTTAATAATTCTGAAACGTGACATTAGTTGTGTAAATAATATCATCTTAATAGTAACGAAATCACTATAAAGTTAAATGTAAGATAAAAGTGAGTGCCCATATGAAAAGCGCTTTTTTATTGCTCAGAATATGAGGCAGTAATTCTACACAACAGAGAACTCTTTTAATCAATCTAATATATTCACCAGCTTTTTTATGCATCCACATGCTTAATTAGTAGAGTAAAAGAGATCATGTGCTAATAAGAGTTTGAGAGAAACGTATTTGAGGGAGTGGTGGTAGTAACATTGGAATGCCATATAAAATCTATTACTATATTTTGTTGAATGAGGGAGAGGGAAGTGTGACTTCCTTATGAAACAACCCCACACTTAAAAAAAACTGTTTTAAATGTAAAAAAATGTGTATATGAAGAAATAGAAACCAGGGGCAAAAATGACTGAACAAACAGGTAAAGAAAGAAAGAAGCAAACTGCATTTTAAATCAAAGTACTGTCTATATAGTACAGGGAATTTGAAAGGACCACATGTGGGGAAAAATATTTCCTGGGTGCCCTAGAGCTACTATTCCAAATGCCTACTCTCTTGGTGCTGCTGGTTTTCATTGCCTCCAGCTGTGGTACCCTCCCCCCCCCCAGCTCAACAGGAGCAGCCAAGTGAGGGAGAGAGAGCAAGTCAAAGAGCTGCAGGAAACCAGCAGTCATCAGCACCCTTAAGAAGCCAATGATCTATCAGCAACTCTGTATTCCACTGTGAGCTAAGATTAAAATCTTTTTATTTACCCTTGTTAAACAACTGGATTAGAGCTACTTGCCTGCTTTAAGGGCCTCAGAAGGACTTTAATATTATATTTTGCTTAAGTATGGAGTGAAGTGTCCATATGTTCAGTTAATCATTTCAACCCCTTTTTCATGGAACTCTCTCCTATAGCCCTTCTTACTAGTGCAAAACTATTTCACTAGTATAAGTCAACTGTTCATGCACCCATTTTTCCCACTGAACACTAAGCTTCTCAAAAAAAGCAAAAGGGGATTTTTCTCTCTTGACCTCCCACAGCAACAACATGGTGATTTGTACCTATTAAATTCTAATTATTCTTCCTTCCATGCCCCCCATGACCAACATAATTCCTCTTCAAAAGAGTGAAGCCTTCATATGAGTTTATTTCTTGGTACTACAGTAGATGCAGGACTCTGATGTAAATGGTGATGGCCCAAACAATGAAAGTAGATGATCACATTCATGTATCTTAGTTTTAAACATAATTGTATACATTCTAGATTCTTGTATAAACTCTTGAAAAAATGTGGTTTTCCACCTTTCAGAATCACCAAGATTAAGCATGCATGATCCCAGGTTGTGTAGAAATTCTGATTCAGTATGAAGAGCTCAAATATGCAATTATTGCATAAGCTCCTCTGATAATTTACTACACATTTAAAAATTCCTGCCCTAAATATTTTGTCACCATGGACAATCCCAGCCTTTATTTTGAGAATTATCAGCAGACAACAATATTGGGATGGATGTTTGTAAATTCAGGTTGACAACTACCGTTTAATTTTGTGTTCATTAATGAACTAGGTGTGGAAAATTGAAAAATATTAGAAAAGTAGTTTCCATTTTAAAGGGATATTCTGATTGGAAAAGGAAACTTCTAACAAGTGAAAATTGAACAAATACTCTAGTCCAAAGCTACATTATAACTATATAAACTATCTTCTCCAGCCAATAAATCCTAGAGAACTCATAAAAGGAAGATTTGGATTGACGAGATTTCTCACTAGTTAAGAGCACTTGCAACTTAAGCATGAGGGCCTCTTGGAAAGTAGTCCATAAACAGCTGTAACCCAAATCTACAGGAAATGAAGACCAGAGAATCCTTGGGGCTTGCTGAGGGACAGCAGCTCCATGTTGAGAAAGAGAGCCCACATCAAGGAAAGAAATACAAAAACGCATGATAAGAGAACACCTGAAATTCTCCTCTGGCCTCCACAGAACCGGGCATGAAGCACTCGCTTCTGGACCACAGGCATGCATCTACCTGTCACACAAACATTTTCTATGCATACATACACTCACATATACACACATGCAAAAAAGGAAATATTCGTGAACAAAAGGGTGGGAATTTTTCTGAAGTGCAATATAAACTCAGTGAACAATAAATATTGAAAATCTGCAAATATAACAGGTTCTAATCTAAAAATATGATTACTTATATTTTGTATATTTCTTAATTTTACATGTTTTAAACTATGTTGCTTCTCTTGAAGATAAATATTGTTTTTTTTTTTTTTTTTTTTTGCAGATGGGTTGACTGACTGCATAGACCCAGACTGTTGTCAACAAAGCAACTGTTATGTAAGCCCACTTTGTCAGGGTTCACCAGATCCTCTTGACCTCATTCAGCAAAGCCAACCCCTCTTCTCTCAGCATACTTCAAGACTCTTCTATGATCGAATTAAATTTCTTATTGGCAAGGACAGTACTCATGTCATTCCTCCAGAGATCTCATTCGACAGCAGGTACATGTGAAGTTTATTGTATCATTTAGTGAACACTGGTGATGGTGTTCTTTCAATGGGAAAGATATCTTCAAAAGATTAACTTGCTTCTTACTCTGACTTATTAATATTGATATCTTTCTTAGCACTTCTCTGAAATCGATACCATCAT
>PVHP010004859.1:0-68423 GCA_004024765.1 Zapus hudsonius
GGGCTTGAATTAGAGGGAATCAGGCTGATGGCAGAGTGACCCGCAGTCCCACATGCTCTGGTGTTCTGGAAGGTTCTGATACTCTGGGCTCTCCTGTTCCCTTCACAGTTTAGGGGTCACTCAGAGACCTCACTAGGCATTCTTGACCTCCACTGGACCTTCTGCACGCGTTGCTGCTCTAGTTCCCAACCCTGAAAAAAAGGAACTTCCAATTACCCACTGTCTCAGAGCCCACCTCCCTGGACCCCCTAGAGTGAGAAATAGGGGCACCTCAGCTGCTCTAATGCAGTGGAAGGAACCTTCCAGACCCATTCTTCCTCCCAGGGAAAGGAGCTGTTCCCACTGACCTGGTGACGGTGTTCCTGCTTTGTTTTCCAATGGGAAGAAGTGACAAATAGTGGCTGTGTCTACTGATGTGAGAAGAGGTCAGGGTCACTGGATAATATATTTGGGTCAGGCAGGTCCTTGAAGGACCCTCCATCGGCAGCTGCTGAACTCAGCAGTAGGAAAGGTCAGTCTGGCCTTAAAGACCTGATCCCACACCAAGCTCTCCCGGCATCTGTAACACCAAGAGTGACAAAGCACAGCGCTCCTTCCTCTGATGTAGTGCAGTTAAGACACAATTCATAAAGAGAAGTGGATACTTGGGCACAAGGCACACCACGTATTTATGGTCGCAGCCTGAGCCAGGCAGATGCCACCCTTCTCTGTGCTGAGGCTGCTCTTTCCTCTGAAGTTCCTTTCCCTGGGGAAGGTTCAACAACTTGCCCTTGATGGTTAAAAAAAATAAAAACACTAAGCTCGACATAAATATTAAAGCCAAGAGCTCTCCTGAAAAGGGACAGGGGGGACAGAGTAAGTTAGGGCACAGTTGATAGCCGAGTTCCATGTATCTGCTACCAAGCTTACATACCACCTTAGATGTCCTGGACTGTCCCTAACTGTGGACGAGCCTCTGGGGGGTGTCCTGTGGGTGATAACATGCGCTGTCCAGCTTCTGCCACCAGCAGCCTTCCAGGGCTGTTATACTCGCCCCTCCCTTAGTTTTTCCTGTGTCACCTGGAGTTGGGTGATGTCACTCCCTCAGTGCACCCTGGAAGAGGCTGGGAAAGGTGATCAGGGGAGAGACTGTCCTACCAATGAGAAACACGGGTGCCCTCTGGAGGTTCAGCTAGAAAAAGCATCCTGGCACTGGCCAGCCAAGGGAGTGAGACAGCACCCTTCTTTCCTGTCGGTGCAGGGCCCTGTGTGGAAGACAGTAACTGTCACAGCAGCATAAGGAGGTGACCTTGAGGCCCAAAGCTTCTTCTCCATATGAATCTATTTCATGTATCAAAGTGACTTCTCAAATATAAAGTATGTAGTAATAATATACTTAATACTATAATTATAATAACTATAAGCCTAAAATCACATCTCATCACTTGGTCTGCAGAGAAAGCAGTAAGATACTATTTTTGACTTGGCACTTTTTATTTCAGTATAGAAAGGATGTGGGAAGTGTCTATTCATGGTTATTTTGCTTTATTTACTTTACTGGGATATTAATTTGTGGCCTAGGCACTAATATTGAAAACATGAAATATGGAAGAGGTGGTCCAAACCAAACAGGCAACTTGAGTTACTGGCACTTAATTACTGAGGCAGTTACAGAGCTGTAAACGAGCACCTCTCTGACTGTGGCTATAACCCATGCAGTTCTGAATTGAAAGAAGGGATGATAGAAGGTGGTAATATCCCACAAGAACGTCCATGAGCTGATCTTAATTGGTAAACTGGCAGTATACAGTGATAACCATTTGGTCTGTCCATTGCATCAGAATCTGAGGAAGCTACATAAAATCACAGGAGCATATAATTGGTGCACTAAACTCATTTTCTTATGTTATCCCAGCTGGCATCTTCAGGTTATTAAAAGCCTTTAAAGCAGCCATCTTCAAAGAGATCTAATTGTCAATATGGTCTTTATGCATTATTCCTGTTAGCACAGTGCTGGAAAGATATAAACAGGCACTAAAATCTGCACAAATTTTCTACATACCAATTTCTTATTTCAAGTTCATGAAGATCAGTAAATGCTAATGAGGATAAGCACCATTCTTTAGATCCTGGCGTCCTCATTAATACACAGGGCAATCAACCCATAAAGGATAATTTATTAACATTACAACCTCAATCAGACTTCTAAAAGTAGTTAATTTATTAGCACCAAGAAGCTTTGTGTTATCTGTGTGGGTAAAGGCCCTAAAATTGGACTATTTTCTGGGGTGTAAATGGTATAAGAACCAAGAAAAATAAGCTCAAATTCTGACCGAATTCTTGGATGAATAGATTTTCAGTTATTCTGGTTGGATAGTCTTTGGACCTTTCTAGAAAGGTTTTCAACTTTATTCCTATTTATCCATTCACCATTACACATCTTTCAAGATTTTTCTTGATAGGAAAAATAAGATGATCAGAATAAAAGAAAAGGCAAAAACAAAAAACCCAAGACAATCCACCATGGCCTTCTCGAATAGGGAAAGGAGCCCTCCCCTTGAAGGAGTGTGAAAAATAACAGCAGATATGAGCAAGGGTATGGTATCATCAGTCCAACATTGACTATTGTTAAAAATTTACTGCGGGTTTATCTTACATCAACTCTGTCCTCTAGGCCCCACCATCTGGGAATACACATGGTGGCAAATTAAGAGTAATTAATGATGCAGTTTTCACTTTCCAATGTTGCTGAGCTCCCCCTGTTCTCCTTATTTCGGGGGGAAGTAAGGGCATATCTTACCTGTCCTTATGATAGGACCTCTCAATCCACTCAGCCCCTGCAGGTCATATTGCTAGGACGGTACCTGCCCCTGGGTTGCAGTGAATGTCTTGACACTGAGCTCTGGTGTAGGAGCGGATGTTCTGCAGCCTGAGCTGTCAGGGACATAGAATAAGCTGAAATCATACTAGACTCCAGCCATTCATGTCCACTCAGATTCTCAGCTGAGAATGTGACTCCATGTATGGGACAAACATACCGAACTCAGACTCATCTAGACAGTGGGGCTGTGGTCACCACTTGTATTTGGAAGAATTCTTGACTGTGAAGAGCTCTCGGTCTTGTGTAAACAACCACATCCTGCTGGTTTGCTAGCCTGTCTCCTTCCCTGATGTGATGCAGCTTGGGCTTTGATAGAGGTGTGTCAGAGGTACGTGTGTATTTGACCTCCACCGGATCTTTCTCAGCAGCAGATGATGAAACTATTTCTTCGGCACCTCTGGATTCATCTCTGAGTCGCTGATCCTAGCTGAGTGGAATGCACTGCTCTGGGATTCAACTCTCCTTCAGCCCATGAGAATCTTCTATGAAAAACTCCATTTCCAGATTTCAAATCTCTGCAGCTTGTTTTTTGTTTGTTTTGTTGAGGTAGGGTCTCCCTCTAGCTGAGGCTGACCTCGAACTCATGGTGATCCTTCTACACCTGCTTCCCAAGTGCTGGGATTAAAGGTGTGTACCACCACGCCCGGCTTTGCATTTTGTTGTTTAAACTATCCTTTAGTACTTCTTTAAAATAGGGATAGCACAGTAAAATAAGGTAGCACAGTTATAATATATTTTAATGTAAAGATGGCTTAATGTAAACATGTATATACTAGTCAAAGCAAAAGTCATTTACCGTTACTTAGTTACAGTGATGGGAAACTTTGTCATATGTACCCCATTCTGGAGTTTCTGTCGCTGCTTTTCACTTTCTATATGCAGGATAATTTTAAACTCACTACATTTTAATGTGATTGCTGCAGTTACAGTAGACACCAGCTACCAATTATGATAATGTTTTATTTACATATTATGAAAGCCATTTGGTTAAAATTATGTACTATATCTCAATTACATTATAATAGGATACCAGCTAATATCTTTTGGGATAAAATCTGGAATAAATTAGGTAAATTAATAATCTTGATAATTTTAAGGTGAAATAACCGTTTGTTCTCAAATTTAAATACTTTGTATTTTTAGCATGTTTGGAAGTTAACAATGGAAGAGTATGGCAAATTCTAAGACAACGGAGTTTTCCTTGCTGTAAAGCAAAGACTGGATACAGGTCAATGACCTTCCCAAAGTAGACACCTTTTGGCTTGCTATAGCTCTGGACGATTCCCATTCCATAGCTCTTACAGTTACACATCATTTACTGTATGCCCTGCTCTCTTCTTCCCTGTCACCGTTCAGCTTGTAGCAATGACAGCAATTAAAATGACAATATTAGGTCATTATGTTAGCATTTTAGCAAGAACTGGGTATCACCATAGATAACATGTCTAGATTGCTAGGTAACTAAACCTTTTCCTTATTTAAAAAATTTTTTTTCTTTTCAAAACTGACACAAAATACATAAACATTTCACAGATTTATGATGTGACATATGTTTGATACATTTAATTTTTATTAATGTAAAAAACTTAAGTACTTTGATGGAAATAATTATCAAATTTATATAACACATTAAATGACTAACATTTTAAAATATTTTATTTATTCATTTATTTGAGAGAGAAAGAGGGAAAGAGAGAGAGAGAGAGAGCATGACAAGCCCTCCAGCCACTGCAAATGAACTCCAGATGCAAGCGCCACCTTGTGCATCTGGCTTTACATGGGCACTGGGGAATCAAACTTGGGTCCTTTTGCTTTCTAGGCAAACACTTTAACCGCTAAGCCATCTCTCCAGCCCTTAACATTTTCTTAATGACTAATTGCTTGGAGTTCTAGAATTCTGATGCTCTTGAGATTTATTTACGTATTCATCCACTCATCCATTCATTCATTCACCCACTCGCCAAGTGTTTTACAGAGTGCCACAATATTCTAAGAACTGTGAAAGGCCATAGTGACAAGCAGTGATGGTGACATACAAAAGCCCTGTGATGAGCTCACATTCTAGTCACTACATGCTACAGTTTGAGTGTGTTGGAAATTTGGTCACCAGTTCAAGTGTCGAGCAGTGGGACTTTGGGAGGTGACTAGGTTTTGAGGAGCCTCTGCCTCTGTGAATGGATTAATCCGCTCATGAAGGAACAGGTTCATGGCTTATTGCAAAGGTGGCCTTGCTGCAAGCGCAGCTCTGTAATGTACTGAATCTACCTATGACACCCTCTGTCATGCGCTCTGTAATCCCTACTCTCAGGACTTGAGGTCTTCCCTTGCCCCCTCTTGTTCATGTGATTCAATTCTAATGATCCAGTTCAATTACCAGGCCATTCCCCTATGAGGATGAATGGACCTATGTGCAAATGAGACCTCAGAAAGAGCAGCACCAAGCAGTTTATAGTAATATTACAACACCTCACATAATCTCTCTTACAGCTGTGGTAGCGTCTCCTGACAGTTGCTGGAACTTCCACAAAAATAAAAAAAATGCAGACACTAAAACTTTTTTTTTTTTGTTATTGTTTTCAAGGTAGGTTTTGCTCTAGCCCAGGCTGACCTGGAATTCACTATGTAGTCTCAGGGTGACCTTGAACTCCCAGTGATCCTCCTACCTCTGCCTCTTGAGTGCTGGAATGAAAAGGCGTGCGCCACCACACACGGTTTGACACTAAAACTTTTAAAAGGGGGAAAAACAGTTTTCCTGTGCTGTTATGTTTTTGTTTTCCTGCAGTATTGGGGATTGAACCCAGGACCTTGCACACAGTAGGCAGGTATTTTACCACTGAGCTGTATTCTCAGCTCTTGATGCACAAGGTGGCACATGTGTCTGGAGTTCGTTTACAGCCCATTCTCTCTCTCTCTCTCTCTCTCTCTCTCTCTCTCTCTCTCTCTTTCTCAAATAAATAAATAGCGGGCTGGAGAGATTGCTCAGTGGTTAAGGCACTTGCCTCTAGTGCCTAAGGTCCCGGGTTCAACTCCCCAGGATCCACATATGCCAGACCCACAAGGCGGTGGCCCTGGTGCTCTCTCTCTCTCTCTCTGCTTTAAAATAAATAAATAAAATAAAAATAAATAAATAAATAAAATATTTAAAAATTATTTTTAAAAAACTGGCTGATAGGAGTATTGGGAGACAAGGCCACAAGCTGAAGTGTACTTAAGGGAACACTGACGACTAAGATAAAGGAGGAACTTGTGGCTTCATTCGTACAGACTCGTCAGACGCTGGAGCCCAAAGAGCCACCCTGAGGAGCAGTGAAACGTGTGGTTCAGAACTTCAGGTTTAGGTCGGGCATGGTGGCCCAGAGGTAGGAGGATCGCTGTGAGTGCCAGGCCAGACTGTGACTGTATAGTGAATTCCAGGTCAGCTTGGGCTAGAGCGAGACCCTACCTCATAAAAAGAGAAAAGACCTGGGTTTGATTCCCAAGTACCATGTAAGGCCAGATGCACAAAGTGGCACATGTATCTGGAGTTTGTTTGCAGAGGCTAGAGGCCCTGGTGTGCCCATACTTGCTCTCTGTTGGCCGTCCTCGCTCTCAAATAAATAAATAAAAATCTTTTTTAAAATAGAAAAAGAAAAGATCTCCAGACATGGGGCTAGAATGCTGAACCTCGCACAATCATTTGGCTCCATATCTCCAAGCCACAGTTTTACTCATCTGTGAGGATGAGGTGAAGGGAGATAGGTAATGTGCCTTGAATACAAGGCCTGTCACATGGTAAGTTCTGCGTAAATGTGAACCATTAGGGTCTCAGTTTCTTCATTTATTTTTGTAGATTGATAAGGCCCTAAAATTTTAAGTGAAAAGTAAGATAGAAGCAAGACCAGTGTCAAAGTCAAGAGTTCTAAATGTTATCATTTTATACATTTTTTCTTCTGATATCCTGCTTACTTAACCAATGGGAAGAAATACAGACTCATATAATTTTAATTTAAACCACCAAGTGATGACTCCAGATATGTCCTTTTCTCTTCTAAAATGGAAATATCCAAGCATACTCTGCCAAGGACTGCTTCCCACATTCCCAGTGAGCAAGACTGAGGGTCTGAAGGGCAGATAAAGTTCAATGTTATGTACCAGCAGAGTAACCATCCCTTCCTTACCTTAAACTTGTCAACTTCCGCTTTTGAACATGTGGCATGGTATGACAGCACCTGATCAGAAAAAAAGGAGAATTTCAGCCACTAAACATTACAGCATTTCTCAAGTTCCTCTGGCTTAAAAATCACGCATATCATCTTGCCATAACTGGGTCTTAATCAGTGACAAGAAATTTCTATTACTTGTCTGTGACACACATTAAAAACTACCTCCTACCAGGATTTTTCTATAGGTTGTAATTTCATCACAAGAAGATGGTGCAGCCAGAGACCACAGGCTGCCAAAGGATGTCAACACTCGCCCTGAGAAATACTCTGAAAATAATCAGAAAGCTGTGCATGTAGAGACTGCTGCTCCCCAACCTGACTTCCATTCCCTTCCCTAATCTCTAATCTCACCTTCTTGTTTTATTAAAATATTAAAATGTTAGGCATTTGTGACCTTTTTGGGATAGGATTATTTTCCCTTTATTCACTCAATGGGCAATAGAATGTGGAGGGAAGTGACAGATACGACTTTTGAGTGCCATTTTTAAGAGATAGCTCATTTTCCCCTAAACCATGAGGTCATGGTTTAGCCCAGGTGCCAAAATATAAGCAACATAATCACAGAGTTTCAGCCAATCTGCACCCAGTGATGTCAAATGCACAAGCTATCGACCTTTGTGGCTTGTCACCATATCATGTGACTCACTGACAGAGAGGCTGAAATGTCAAAGCCCACTTTACAGGCTCGTGGAGCTTGAGGTAGGCACATGACATTGCTCTGGTCCACGAAATATCAATGGTAGTGCTGGAGCTGCCTCCTTCTCTTTCTGGAATTCAGCTGGAAGGCCTGGAGATGTACTCTGTTGTGTATGAGGTGACAGCCCCCAGTGTGAGTGTCCATTTGTGACCTGTAGAGCAGGGAAAGAAGTAGAAAGAAGCTTGTCCTGGCTGCCTTGCCTCGGGTCCTTTATTTTTTGGGACAAATGCATGTCCATGTGTTGGAGTCAGTACTGGCATGTTACAAGACAAATGTACATACATATGAAGATATCTGTATATAATATATGCATGTTACAGGTTTTGCATTCTTGATTTGGGCAGATCTCAAGTTGAGAAATGCTAAATTTTTCTGTACGTGCTGACATTGGAGAAATGCAGTTTGCTCTGAAGCATGATAACATTTCCCAAACAGTTAGCCATAACAACTCTCCTTCCTTCCTTCCTTCCTTCCTTCCTTCCTTTCTTTCTTTCTTTCTTTCTTTCTTTCTTTCTTTCTTTCTTTCTTTCTTTCTTTCTTTCTTTCTTTCTTTCTTTCTTTCTTTCTTTCTTCTTTTTCTTTCTTTGCAAGCAGAGAGAGATAGAAAAGACAGAGAAAGAGAGAATGGGCATGACAGGGCCTCCAGTTGTTGCTAATGGACTCCAGATGCATGCACCACTTTGCGCATCTGGCTTTATGTGGGTACTGGGCAATTGAACTTGGGTTGTTAGGTGTTGCAGGCAAGCACCTTAACCACCGAGCCATCTCTCCAGCCCCACAACTCTGTTTTTAAGTGATACAGTCATGTGGTAACATGCCAATCTAATAAGCTATTGGCCAAGACCTGTGAGAAATGCAGATCCAGGGAGCACAGCATTCACATGGCTGGAGTGAGTCACTAAAGGCAGCCATGGAGGCAGCATCTCCCAGTGGTTAGAACACGGCCGCTCCAGGCTCACTGCCAGGCACCTCCACATCCCAGCTCTCTGTTTGGCCCAATCTCTTTGGGTCTCATTCGTAAAATGGCAGGAGTAATACTCCTGTCACCCCTTGCTTAACATTAGTAAATTATTCTTGAAAATCAGAGGCCCCATGTGAAATCCCTACTTTGTTATTTTTAACAGAAAAAATTACAATGCATTATAAGATACTATAAGATCTGTAATAACTTTCCAAAACATAATAAAGATACAGAAAAATCCAAAGGCATGTATGACACGAAGGAAAAGATGTTAGTTCAAATGTTTTATACTTTCTAAAGCTTCCTGGAAGTGAGTATGTTCCCTTAGATTGTAAATACTTTTCACACTGGCTTTTCTTCTTTTTTCCATTGTTTTCTCAACCCCTCTTCACTTTTGGAAGGGGCTCACAAAAATTTTGTATTGAGAGATAAATAACTTCTGTAAAATTAGTTTATTAACAATGGAGTGATTTTCTACTGGCTTACAATATTGCATGGGGAGAGTTTGTATCTCACAGGCTTCTTAGAATTAAATGCATTAGTATATGTTGACTATGGCATACAGTAGACTTCTGTTTATTCTTTTAATATTCAGCTAAAATATAATGATCTTCAGTGATTCATAACTATGAATAGCTTTCTTAATACAAAGTACTTTCTGCTCTTTTGTTTCAATTCCATGATTCTAAACTTTAATTTTGTGTTAGATTTTTTTCAGTGCTTGTAAGCACCCTCTTGCATGTTTAGTTTTCAAAAGTTGCCTTCATCCTAAAAAAGGAAAACCAAAACCCAAATTCAAACTGCAAATTTAAATATTTGCCACTAGGTGGCGCGTCGCCAGGCTTGTAGTGCATGAATGAGACACACTCCTCCCTTTGTTTAAATCTTTCCCGTTTCCTTTATTATTAAAAAAGAAAAAAAAAAAAACATTAACACCACTACATGAAAACTATTTGAATCAGTGAAGCAAATAATTATCAGAGACTAAGACATCCTGCCCTTGTGAAATTAGTTTCTTTTTTAAATTTTTAATTGAGGTGTAGCAGTTCTTTGTATATTTTGGATTCAAGTTCACTGTCTGATATATGGTACATAAAGATTGCGTCACAGTCTATGGACTGTATATTAATTTTTTGTTTGCTAGTTTAATTTTGAGAGGAGCTATTACTGTGGCCCAAGAAAATCCCTGGGCCCAGCTTACATCCTCCTCAGCCTCCTGAGTCGCTAGGACTATAGGCATATGCCATTGCGCCTGGCTAGTCTCTAAGGTTTCTTTTAATGAACACAATTTTAAGATTCTGATTTAGTATATTTGTAAATTTATATGATTATTGTTCCAAATGTCCTTTCTAGGAAATTTTTTGCCTACTTCCAAATTGCTGGTGTATATCCATTGGATTACACCAATCCACAGTAATGGATCCTTCCAGAACTTCATTGCCTATCTTTTATGTTTAGGCCCATGATACATCTGGATGAATGGATATAAAAGTTGTCATACATATACACTATGGAATTCTATTTAAGTGAAAGGAAAAATGACATAATGAAATATAAAGAAAAGTGGACAGAATTGAACAGATCATACTTAGCAAACTCACACAAGGACACAGAAAAAAGCCACATATTCTCCCTCATCTGCAGTTCCTAAGCAGGTTAAGCTTGACTAGCAAGCAAACCTGACAGGTGAATTGAGAGACCGACAAAGGGGAGGGAAGGAATTGGGAGGAGGGTAGGAGGAATGGGAGGGCAGGAGGGGGACTTAGACACTAATCTAAAACAATAATGAATTGATACCATAAAATCCTTGAGGAAGCCATGGGCATTACCTAATAAGAGAGGCCCTGAATAGGGTGGGAGGTAGCCTAACCCCAAGACAAATTATTCTGGCCTATAGCTCCCTGTCCCAGTAACTGGCTACTTCCCACACTGAGCTGTTGATTGAAGAGACCCATGAGGTTCCCAATAAAAGATAGGCTTATGTCAAAGCTCTTGAATATCTACCCCAGGACAAAGGTAAGACCATATTGTTGAAGAAACCACAGAGTGTGATCACACAACACCGAGAGACTCTGCTTGATCCAGAAAGGTAACCAGCTTCCAGATGGTAGCATGTGTAGTGCTGGAAGGTGTTAGTTACGTGAGCCACCAGGGGAAACTGGCCAATGATATTCAGAGAAAGCAGAGGGCATTGATATACAACACCAACGGATGTTTTGAGAATACTGAGGACACTGCTATACAGGAGGGACCAGCAATGTGCCAAGAAGTGCTCATCTGTGCAATAGAGGCGCTTAACCTAGGAGGGTAATCAACGGCTTGCTGACTGGCTAAGAGATCTACTCAGTGGCAAGGAAACCTTAACTGGTACTGGGAACCAAGGCAAACTTATGGAAACCAAGAACCCAGGCTCCAAGAGGAAACTCCCACTAAACAGAGATCTATAGAGAGGCTACACACATTAGAATTTCACCAAATTAACAATGTTTGTCTTATTTAACCTACACTGATCTCACTCTCTCTTGGAGATTCTGCTTGTATATTTCAGAAGGCAGTGAGAACCGTGAACAACCCCACCCCACCCCACCAAAAGGACCGAAGATGTTGCCTGTCACCCGGACAGGAGATGAACCACCCCTAAATTATGATATAGAGCCCAAACCAAACCTTTGAGAAAGTGTCCAGAACAAGAGACCTACCTCCAAGGCAAGTCGGATAACCTGTAAAAGGATAATGGAGACAGACACTGAGGATACTCAGCACAATCCAAAGCAGAAATCCAAAGACTCTTAAGACCTCAACAGAAAAGCAGACCTACAACTCACCCACCATGACTCAGGGAATTTATCAGAAGAGGGGACAGAAAGATCATAAGAGCCATGGTGGGGAGAATATCCAGAGACATTGTCCCCCTCAGCAACAACACACAAAGAAAAACACTGGCTACTTCTTGTACAATTCATAACCCCCTACCCCAGGGTCAGATCCAGCAATCCCACTGAGGAGGACCCCCATAGGGTTGGGGACAGGGAGGAAGGAAATGGGGGTATCACCATAAGACTTGCTCATACAATTAGCAATAAATACGTTTAAAAATTAAGTCTTAAGGACATAAATTCCTTATTTATTTTCTCATGATTTTTAACTTTTCCTTATCCTATTGAATTTAATAAAGAAAACAGTTTAGAAGCTTTTGAATCTTCTTGATGTGAGAGTTAGTTTTACCTTTTATATGACTCAGAAACAATAAAGAGGGTGGAGAGTTTGGCTCAAAAATTGAAAAAACAAAATTGAACTCTATAGCCCAGTCTGTCCTTGAACTCCAGATAACCCGGGCTGACCTCAAACTTATGGCAGTCCTCCCAGCCTCAGTCACCAAAGTGCTGGGATTTGAGGCATGAGCCACCACATCTTGCTTCAAGAACCTTCCAACCAGCTTCTCCCAAAGGGCATCATCTATCCTATGGGGAAAGACAGGGAGGAATCAGCCATTGTCCTGAAGTAGTGAGCCTTTGCGGTCAAGTACTGTCTGGGAGATGGTTGCCCTTTAACAACCCCCAGAAAACCCAACACACCAGAAGAGTGACTTCAAGACAAAGAAAGCTTTGAGTATTGCTAAGGATTGTTTCTGATGCTCCATTCTAAAGGATTTTGTAGGATCCACTCTTTTTTTTTTTTGAATGCTGGATATTGAACCCATGGCCTCGTACATGCTAGGTGACAATATGGAATGCCTCATAAATTCACAAGATCTTTGCACAGAGGACACACCAATATTCTCTGTATCATTTCTGTATTAGTATATGTTCTGCCCAAGCAAGTCCTCAGGTGCTCAGGAAGCAAGTCCCCAGACGACTTTCAATGTTCACTGTACTCACAGGCCTAGTAAGACCTGCTAACTCTTCCAGCCGCCTCATGTATCACGTCCACTAGTGCTAATGGTACAAAGGGACCTTGCTTGGCTCTCAGCTTCTTGTTAAAAAGACTGTGATCAAAGATGGTTCCTTCACTATTTAAACACGAACATCTCTGACCTCCTACATCTATGGTCACTGATCACATCCCATCCGCTCCTCCACCTTCATCAGGTTATTTCCATGCAGCTCCGCCTCTTCCCTGAAACCTTGAGTCCAGGTTCTATTTTTTTTTTGTTGCCAACTCTATGACAAATGTTCAGATGTTTTCTGGGGTAGCAATGAACCCAGAGGATCACCCCTCCTTTTTTGCAGCATCTCTTCTCTGGGCCTTTGGGATGGACATTAGTTTGGTTTTCATTCTATTCCCTGGTTCTTCTGCTTTCTTTCTTGGCTTTCCTGTTCCTTTACTTTAAATGTGCAAGTCTTCTAGATGTGGTCTCCCCATCAGAGATGTTGGACCATCCCATAGTTTTACACACCATTTCTATGCCGACAGCTTCCCCGTCAGATCTAACCTCTGCTTGCACTGCAAGCTCACAATGGCGATGGCCAGCACTATGAATTCCTATTCAGCCAACTCTCTGGCACCTCAGACTTAGCAAGCTCATTTCCCCACCTGTGGTAGGCAGTGTCATACCATTCCATCCTACTTCATAAGATATCTATGTATGTGTTAATCCCTGGGATCTGTAATACTAGATAATACTAGATAGCAATAGGAAATACAGGCTGCAGATGAGATTCACATTGCTAATTAATCATTGGAATACTGAGACATTATGTGGGTAGGCTTAAAGTACCTAAAAAGTGTAGGAAGTAGGTAGGAAGAGGCAGGGTTAGACTGTCAGCCACTGCGGCGTCGAGGAGAGCCACAGCATGAAGGTAGGATCCGGAAGCCTGAAAAGGCAGGGGCACAGATGGCCCATGAGTGCTTCCAGAGGAACAGAGACCTGCCTATACCTGGTTTTCCCTTGTAAGGTCCTTTGTATACTTATGCCCTCCAGACTTACAATATATAAATATGAGTTCTCTTAACCTGATAGGTTGTAGTAAATTCATTACAGCAGCAACAAGAAGCTAATGTGCTATACAAATCTCTTCTTCACAGACTTCCCCAGCTCCATAAATAGCATTCTATAAAACTGTTGAAACCTCAGGAATATCCTTGACTTTTTCCTCTTCATCAGAAAAACATGTCATCTCTGCTCCCATGTTTTGACTCTTTCCACCTCTATGGTCGGTCACTATCCAAGCACAAGCTAGCACATCTCCCAGATGAGATTCTCTTTCCTGTCTCTTGTATATATATCAAGCCAGAGAGACTTTAAAAGTATAAAAATCCCATCATGCTAGTATCCAGCTAAAAATTCACCAGTAGATACCCATCACACGCTTGCTTCATTTCTTCACTGTATGTACAGATGGGTTATGGGTGATAGGTTAATGAGGTTAAGGGAGACAGGAACTGTACCATCTGGCATTGCACTCTCTCTAATTGCATGCGATGCCATTTGTACTGTCTCCTGCCCCTCTGGCCTGACTCACTTCCATTGGAGTATGTAAAGTGCTGAGTTCTTTTTCAGAGCCTGTTTCGCCCTCAACACCTGGATGCCATCACCTCCTGAAATTAGGTCGAATCTCATGTCTTCAGTAAGGTCTTCCCTGACACCTGTAGAAACCACCTTATCCCATCCTTCTCCTTTGAGTTAAGGGGATGTTCTTTCTACACACCACTTCCTACAACTGCAGGCATTTGTTACCTTTATTATTGCAGCCCCCGCCTCTTCACCAGCCTAGAGTATAAACACTATCATGTGTTTTGGATCTGGAATGTTCCTCAAAAACTCATGTGTAGAAGACTTGGTCCTCAGTTGGCAGTGCTACTGGGAGATCAAAGTGATGCATAGTTAGGTCCCTCGAGACATGCCTTTCAAGGGCACATTATGACCCTCACTTTTCTTTTCTCTCGGCTTCCCAGCAGTTTGTGAAGAACAGCTGAGCCCCTCTGTCCTGTGTTCAGAGTGATAAGGCCAAATGTCTATAGGCTGAAATTATGAGTCAAAATCCATCTCTCTTCCTTTGTTTTCTTCAGATATTTTGTCACAGCAACAAAAGGCTGACTGACATCACCATGAAGGCAAATATTGGCCCTAGCTTGACCACCGATATATATCCTATCCTTAGAAGTATGCCTAAAACCTAGTTAGCTAGAACTCAGTATTTTTGATGAATCGAGGAATAAGAAATAAGATTATCTTAATAGAAAAGGATCTTTTGTGACCACATTCTTCCCTGTTGACTTTATTAGCAGATCGACTTGGTGCTCTTTCCTTGAAATCACAGTATGTATCACATATGAGCAGCTGAGGAAGGAGCACTAGTTTAGACAGACACAAATGCAGGAGGCCTGGTTAGACTTGAACTTCAGATCAGCAATAAATGTTTACAGCATTTGAGACACATTTATACAACAAAGACTTGTCATTTATCTGAAATCCCTGTTTACCTAGACATCCTGTATCTGGTCACCTCACTTCCATCTGCTTCAAATGAGCAGGAACACAGACACACATGCAGAATCCCAAGCCAGAACCCAAGATCTTTCTGTTTCCTTTCATCCAACTCCATACCTCTGGGTGACTTTTCCTCCACAATGTTTAATCTGGACATTTACCAAATGCTTTGAGTTGGGAATATTTTCTGCAAGGCTACTGCTATGAATTGAATTGTGTCCTTCACTCCGCCAAATTCACTTACCAAGTTCCTAACCCTCAGAATGTGACTATATTTGGAGACGGTCTTTAAAGGGGTAATTCAGGTAAAATGAGGTCACAGGGGTAGACCCTTGTCCAGTATGAGTGGTGTGCTTTAACAAGAGGACCTTAGGACACAGATAATCCATAGACTAAGGGATGACCATGTAAGGGCACAGAGAGAAAAGACACAGAAGATGTATCGGGGACTCATAACAGCGGGGTGAACACCGAGGCTTCACCCACTGTACCTCCCCCAAAGTTCGTATTTCAGTGTGCCAAATTGGACAAACTTAGATAGAGAGCATTTTCTTCATCACACACGTTTATTTCAGATTGGAGTAAGTTTAGAGGATTTCAGGAATGGGATAGGGGAAAGTAGCCATATCATAAATGAAAGTTACAGATCTTTTCTCCAGCCACCAGTGTGGAGAGAGCACATGGGAAAGGTTTTATCAAAAAAAAGCAGAATCTGTGCTGTTCAGCCAAACAAACAAAAGAAGGAGATCATGAGAAGAAAAGGTTCATGCAGGAAAAATTTTGAGCCCCACCCCACCCCAGCCATTAGGCTGGGGTGAGGGAAGGCCTTACTTTCCTAAGGCCTGGAAATTGAAAAGTGCTTCTTCTAGGAAACCATATGGAGGGAAGAGAGGCTGGATTTTGTTTCTGTGACTTTCTAAGACCTCAACCAGCTAAGTCAGAGAGACAACTGATTGGTCCATACCTGACCAATCAGTTTTAGCATCTAGGTTTGAGCTCTAGCTGGAGACACCTCCCACTCAGGGGGAGAGGGGGTCAAGCCTGGAATCCATGAACTTGCCTGCAACTGTCACAAAGAGACCAAAACTACCAGCATTTGTTCTTTTACACTCCACAATTGGGGAAAAGTAAATTTCTAGTGCATAAGCCATTAGTGCATGGTATTTTGTTATTTTATGGTAGCTCCAGAAATCAAATATACCTATATGACCTCAATAACAATATCTGTGACAAAATTGAAGAAAATATATAAATGCAATCCCTTTTAGCACTTTTAGCACAGCTAGTCTTTTCAAAAGAAAATCATTACTGTTGTTATATAAATAATACATATAGTACAGCTAATGACTCAAAAGCAGCAAGTTTCTATAACTGAGAACAATATTTAACAAGGCATGGGATCATGCATTTTAAACTGAAAAATCATATATTTTTAAACCTTGGAAAAGTTAAAAGTTTCTTCCATAATTCTCAACTATATTAATTTTATAGTCAATGTGATTGCCATAAGGTTTATATTCAAAGCAAGAATCTGGGAACAGGATATATTTGGAAAAATATCTCTTTGATCAAGCAAACAAGCAAAGAGGTTTTAATTGAATGCATCATATTTGTTTTGAAGAATAAGTCATTTGCAAAAATATAACTATATATATATATAAAATCTTCCTCTATGAGAAATATTTGTAGGATATGAGAATTCAGCTATAACATACACAATGGTTAATTTCTTTGACAGCTAAATAAAATTTGTATAAAGTTTACATACAAAAGTAAACAGTTGCTTCACAGAACACTTGAATGCACATTAAACTTTCACCAGAAATTTCTATCCCAGATAAGATTTATTTTTTGTTAATTTAGAAAATATTTTACAGTTGAAACTAGCGACTCAGTTCTGTTGATGAGTTCTGACTTAAGAATTCTTTATAGTTTCTCAAATAAATCACTATTTGCAAAACCCCCACTACTTTAATTAACTTTTGGATTGAACTTGCTCCTAGCAAAAGAGAACCAGCAAGACAAAGCCATTATCAGACCCATGAAAGAAAGAAGTCATGCTTTTGTGTGGAGTTTTCACAGCTGGAAAAACAATTAACCATATCAAGAGAAAAACAATGAGGCGCACCACAAAACGGGCCTAATATGGTGAACTTTGCCTTCTAGCCAAATGCTTCTCATGCAATTCCAGGACTTGCCCTGCTGTGTTTGAGGGCAGAGCTCTCACCCCAGCTGGTTTGAGTGTTCACTTGCTATGGTGTGGGGTAGATCTTCGCTCCTGAAATGACAGCTAAACCACTACAGCACCCACATCTCAGAGTGGAGGAACAAAGACCCACTGAGCATCCAGACTGATTGTCTCCCACAGAAGGGGGCCATGTGGCTATTTAATGATATATTGATGTTTCTTGTGGCAGACTGGCACTTGGTGTCACTTGAAATGAGACTGACATTAAATTGAAGCTAAACTGATCTGAAGCGAAATCTCCAATAACTGATATTGATGAGCGCTGAAGGAAGAAAGAGGCTTTGGCATCAGAGGTAGTCCTCCAGCCATGAAAGATGACAGACTCCACGGAATGAAAAGCCATTTACTTGGATGACCTGACACACATTACCTAGGTGTGTAGAGGAGGACTTCTTAACGAGTTGATAACAGGATACAAAAGCAGAGAGCAGATAATTCAGGAAATCACCAGGTTCCAATGTCCCATGTGTAATAGACTGCCTGCTGCCCAGAGGAGGGAAGCACTGGAGAAGCCCTGCAGACAACTGTCTGCCACCATCTGTAGAATGCAGGACTTCCCCCCACCAACCCACCCAAGGTAGGGTCTCTTTCTAGCCCAGGCTGACCTGGAATTCACAATGTAGTCTCAGAGTGGCCTCAAATCACAGTGATCCTCCTACCTCTGCCACCCAAGTGCTGGGATTAAAGGCATGCACCACCATACCCGGCATAGATTTAAAAAAATCTATGAACACATACTTTTTGAAATTAATGTAGAATAAAAGATACCTGCTGAATCTGGGGTAACAAGTAAAACTTTTAATCTATTGTCTGAGTGACCTTAGAATCAGCTGCTGTTTAGCTACTCTATTCCGGGCAGAAAGGCCACACTTGTAGCCAATATCTATCTATTTATGGGGTATCTACTCTAAGTGAGCTCTTGTGATAGATGCTTTGAACATCTTTTGCTATTCTGGTGGAGACATTTCATGCAAGGCCTCAACTTTGATTGCTCATGGTTGCAGGAAACATTTAGCTACAAGTGGTTGTTGAAACTTAAAGACTGGCAGAAGGTGTGCTGTGATTGATTAACAATGTCTTCCACAGACAAGGAGAGGAGAGTGGTGGCATATGTGCCATGTATTTGCAATCACTAGAAAGTAAGAAGAGAAGGTAGGGCTTACTGATTCAACTCACTCAAGGAGAAGTCTGTTGCTAAAAGGGAAACCGAGATACATTTTGAAGATATCATTGATGTCTACACATAAATGATTAAAAATGCACCTAAAACATAGATGTAATTTTGGACTTCAATTTCATTTGGTACTAGATAAAACTATTAGTTTTACAGTCAGCTTCTAGTTCTCCATAATCTTTTCAAGTAGGAAGCAATAAGTTCCCCATCTAACCAAGAGGATGGGTTAATAAACTGCAATTAGAAGAAAGTGCCCAGTTCTTACCTGGTCAAACATATTGGTCACTCAAAAAGAATAGCCTTGGTTAAAAAAACAGATTCAAAATTTACATTGCAACAGGAAGTAGACAATATCATCTATTAGGTTATATTCAGGAGAATAAATAAAAAAGAGATTTCCAAAGAATTTTGGGTGAAATCTGCCTTTATAGCAATGTCCTCTGCAGAAGGCTTGGGGTTTCAGGTCAGTGTGGAATCTGGTCATCTTGGTAGGGATCCCCTTTATTTAAATTTCTTAACAGAACAAATATGATAGCTTCGCAACATCTTTTATTCAAAGATAGGGAAAGTAACTTCTCTATTGACTTGAGAGAGCCCTCAATTTAGGATGTGGGATACATAACTTACCCAAATCCAAAATCTAACTTAGTTATTCTGTAATTACCTAGATTAGAAATTTAATATTAGTGACCACATTTTGAATCCCAATCTAATTTTCCCTTAAAAATGGGCCCATAATTATAGACAATTCACGTGACAGCACTGATAATCATTTTGCAGCTATATCTTTCACCCTTTGCTCATCAGTTGCTAAACATCAGTACCTGGGCACTTACCAAAGGGGGAAAATCTGCACCTGCATCCAAATTATTTTATGAGGCAGAATATGAGGCCACCTAAAAGGTCTTCACTCTGAGGGCTATTTTGGGACTGTATCTGTTTATATAATCAGCACAGTAAATGTGAAATTCAGCCCCTCCTCAGTTTTCATAAACAGAGCCTAACACAAGCATTCATGATTAACACAGTTCCCTCCACTCCTTGTGCAAAGCCGTTTTCTGCATCCTCCAATTGTTGGAAGGAGTCAGTATCTGTTCCCTCATCATCTGTACTGTTTATTCCAGCACAGTTGGTCAACAATTTTTCCATTGAAATCCTCCCATAGAATTTCAGGGCCTGTGGTTAGATAACATCTCATTCGCCTTATTATATTTCATAAGCTCTCCTATGCATCTTAAATTGTTCATTGCTCATTGTCCCCAAATTTCTGCATGTACTAGATCAGAATGCTACGCAGGAGGTTACTGGTTAAATGTCAGAGTGAGCAGAGAGGAATGAGAGAGAGCTTGACTGTCTCTTCTCCGAATTCCAGTACCAGCTGAATAGCTTCATCTACAAAGCACGATTTTAATAACTATACTTCTCGTGACTGGATTTCTTTTCATTTCCAATTCAGTTGAGAATGGAAATGCTGTGAAATCAGTTTCATGGAATATCAGCTTAGAGCTCTTTGATTTATAAAAGCAACCTGATTAAAATGCTGCTCAGAATCATGTGATCATTGCCTGAGTCCAGAAATCAGAATTCATTCTTTGACTTGTCATTGCCTTGTAGTATGACCTGGTTGTCTCCCTGTCTATCAGGGCCAGTAGTACTGCTTGGTTTTGCTTATTAGTTCTTTTAAATGTTTTATGAAGAAATTCTCAAGGCAGGCCATTTCCTTCCATTTAGTAAAACTTTGTTTTCTTAACTGTCATCACCTCATATGTAGCCTTGGAAAGCAATACAGCTTGGCCTTTGCACACAGGAACTTGGGGTCAGAATGCTTGCTCTCATAATCCAAGCTTCACTAACCTTACGACCTTGGCTTAATTACTTTGCTGAAGGCCCAGTTTCCTTATGAGTAGAAGACAAGGCACAGTTAGTTGCCTTTCCTTGATGCAGCTATGGCTCTGGCAGAGGGAGGAAATGTAAGCCTACTGTGGACTCTGACAGGAGAGAACCATACATACTTGGCCATGAGCCCGAGTGCTTACCACCATGTGTTGGGCAATCAAATAGCAATTGGAATTGTGAGTTAGAATTGTGTCTAAAGCCAGAGCAAATGAGCCTAATGTATAAACTAATATATGACTCTGTGGCTTATTTGATTTTTTATTATTTTCTAATTCCCTTCTGTGTTATAAAGGTTGTGTATGGTAGATAAGATCTCCAAATAATGGTATTATAGCATATACATATGAGATAATTTTTACATTTAACATATATAGTACATATAGTATAAGATGGTTAGATATTATTGCTTGACTGAACACATTCTAATATCTGTAGAAGAACATTTTTACAAGTTAAGGATAAGGATTTGGGTTATTTCTATTATATAACTGTCAGGAAATGCTTATTCATTTCAATCACTTAAATGTCATTAAGATGAAAAAGACAGCCGTTTTCTTTGGGAAAAGTTTCATGTGGTAATGACTCTCCTATTTTCTAAGTTTCTAGTCTTTCATAAAGGATCTCAACCAGTAATGCTTAAATTAAGAAAGGTTTTGTGATTAATTCTTAGTGTGATTAAATATGACTCTATACATATGCATATTGGACTGTAATTTATAACTGTTTTAAAATAAGTGTTCTGTTCCCACAGTTGCACTACTCCTCACATTCTGCTTTGAAGTAAGGCTGTTTTTCTTAATCATGAAGGTTATTAAATGCATTAGTGTTTCACAAATGCTTTTCTAATGAACCACTTGCTTGCTTGCTTTTCTTGTTTATCAGTAAGAACAGAGAACACAGCATTCTATTGGACTAATTGAGCAAACTTGAACTGCTTCTTGCTGTTTTTGAAACAACCATAACATGTGCCCATGGGTTTAGATATCTGGAGCTATTAGCAGCTTGATTTCATTTAATAGCATGTTTCTGAGTATATCATTATTGAATATTGATTTTTATATGCATTCCCCCCACTTTTTACATAATTAATAGGGCTATTAGCATGGTTTATATTTTAGAAAGTTATGTTGCTTATCTGCATTCATTACAGAAAAACTATGAAATACTTTGTTTATTTGGCTTGGCTGGGACTTCTCTCTACAGCAAAAGAAGTTAGGAGGAACTATACCTTGTTTAGGTCATCCTAAAAATTGTCTAGTGAGCTAGGGAGATGCCTTAGTGCTTAATATGCAGCCCTAATGACCCAGGTTCACATCCCCAGAACCCATGTGAAGCCAGATGCATAGTGCAAACATTTGTAATCTCAGTGTGATCATGGCATGAGAGAGGGAGGAGCTGAGAGAATCCTGAAGCTTGAAGGCAGCCATCCTGGCATACACAGTATCAAACAAGAGACCCTGCCCCAAACAAGATGGAAGGCGATGACCAACCCTCAAGGTTGTCTCCTGACTTACACACTCCACACGCACGCACCCACATTGACACACACAATTTCAGAGAAAAACTTCCCAGTGTCACAGGGTGACTGATCACCATGTGTTATGTGACTATGAAGTGTTCTCCTCAAAGGCTTATGTGCTATTTTGGGAAGTGCTGAAAATATCTGGATGTAGGGCCTATCTGGAGGAAATGGGATACTGTGGATAGATCCTTGGGGATGTCTTGTCCAAGATTGTACTCTCTTCTCCTCTCTCTCTCTTTCTCTCTTCTCTCTCCTCTCCTCTCTTCTCTTCTCTCTCTCTCTCCTACCTGTCCTCCTCACATGAACTGCTCTGCCCTGCCATCCCACTATGATACACTGAAACCAAAAGCTAAAATAGATCAACCTTCCCTTCCATCATTTTTCTCAGGTATTTGGTCACAGGAAGAAAAAGTCGCGTTGTGGTCCAAGGGTAATACTTAAAAGGATAATTTAATGCAAGGAGGATGTAGGAGCCAATGTTGGCGACTATACAGATCAGATTTAATTTTAAGGAGTAAGTCAGGAAATAGCATCAATGCAGTCTGGAGTGTCTAGGTCATAAGTAATCCACGCAATGAAGATATCTATCAAGGACTTAATTTGGATGAGCACATAATCCTTGTCATAATGAAATTTCTGTTTCAGCACTGGATACAGTCATTTAACAGGCAGACATACACACAACTGCTACAAAGTCAAGAAACGAAATGCTGAAAGAGACAATGGGTGTGGATGCCAAGAATGAGAGGAGGTATCAATACACTGAGGGGGATGTGTTCTTTGAGGACATGACACTTAAACTGATAACTGGAAAGTAAAAAGAAAAGAAAAGAAAGAAAGAGTAAAAAAGAAAGAAAAAGTAAAACAGAAAAAGAAAAGAATCAGAGGAAAGGCACTTGGACCAGTGGAAGAAACAGCAGTGTGAGGGAGGTAGGGAGTCCTGAAACAAAGAGCAAGAGCTGGACCCAGGCTTGATAAATGTGTTTTTATAGTTCATGTGAAGTTACTGGAGGATTTCAGCAGAGACAGATGCAATCTGGGGTTTGCTTTCTACTCCCTGTGACCTTGGGATATCCCATGTGCCTCTCCCCAGTTACATTTCATCCTAGCAATGACTGCCACCTGACTTTTGTGGCTTTCATCCCCTTGGTATGTTTGATAATGTGGCCTGTTCTTGAACTTACTTACTGGATCCTCACTGCATGTAGAAAACAATGCTGGCTGCAGTGAAGAAGAACTGGAGGTGGGAGACAATGGTGGCTGCATGAGCCTGGGGCAGAGCTCAGCCTGAGGTCCCAGTCCTGCTCGGCCTGAGGAGCAGTATGCTGGGGCTCCAGCGAACAGAAGGGAGACAGTGCATGAAAGGCCCTCAGACAATACCCTGAAACCCAAACATAAGAGTTGTTGCATCTGTCTGCCTTTGGGAATGTCTGGAGCCTGGGTCCCACGTTGTTGTGACCCAGGATCAGGTGGTCTGACTTCTTCCAGAACTAGAGAAGAGGAAGGCCTGGACCACTTTCTGGTTTGTGCTTTTGGTAGGACTGAAGTTGCACAGTGAATTTGATTACCCCAATCTCAGGCAGGACTGAGGACCACAGACTTTAAGAAGGTCTCAGTCAACACATATTTATGAGTAGCAGATATATAAATTTTAGGAACTATTCTACAAACTAGGAATACACTAATAAACAATGGAACATAATTTCTTATCAACAAGCAGCTTACAATCTAGATTGAAGAGGCGGAACAGGAAAGCTAAGTAAGTGAAAAGATAGTGTGTCAAAAGATGATGGGGGCTACAGAAAAACATAAGGCCAGGAAGGGAGACAGATGAGTGGTGACACAAGGGTCTTGCCAGTGTGAACAGGACTAGCCATGAAGCTGGTACTGAGCATGTAGACCTGGAGATAAAGAAATGGTGGATGTCAGAGAGAAGGGGTGCAGGATGTAACAGGGACGCATGTAGATTGAGACAAATGGGACAGAGGGAGTCAGGGGAAGAGGAAGAGAAGGTTGAAGGTATAAATCATGGGCATTCTGGAAACCATGACAACTTGGCTTTTGGGTAATGCACATAGTGATGCTTGCAGGGATCAGGAAAACTTCCCATCTAACTGCGCCCAGTGCATGACAAAAGAGTTCCCTCCTTTGCAGAAAGATGGAAACAAACTTCTCCCTCATTTCTGTTAGAGGCTACTGCTAACAGCATGGAGCCATAGAAATGGGTCTTTTGGGGGAATAGTCTCATTTCTTAGCAATCTAAGTATGAGCTCTACTCTGATGTACCCCCAAACACATATTTGCTATTTGTTCAGCTATTTGTTGAATTTTAAAATAGCATTGTATCCTCTAGTTTTATTCTATAGTACGTGATGGGTTTTATCACTTGAGAGAAGTTTGAACTCAAAAGTTTACAGACAGATAGATCTGGTCTGGATCTTTGGGCTGATGGGTAAAGTGTTTTCTGGTGGGACACATGTCTCAAAAGAGATGTATTAAAATAGAGGAGCTTCTTTATAGAAATCTGGTGGCCTTCAATGACAGGTAAGCCTCACTTTGAGCTCAAATCCTGAGCTGATGTCCTAGTTGGTTCCCATTTCTTTCTTCCCAAGAGAAAGTGTTGTGCTTATAATGTGCTGCTCATTCCCTTGGTTTTGACTGCTGTAGACATAAAGGTCCACAGAAGAATGAGAAGCCGGTGAAGGGGCTTTGACACCTGGTTTCTGGGTGTCTTTGAGCCAGGCTTCTTTTCTTTTCACTGGGCAGGAGGTTGGAGATAATGCTAAGGACTTTATGTACAAAGTGTAGGATGGAATGTGGGTTTCACTCACCTTACAATTTTCAGAAAGTTAGTGAGGGCCATCTAAACACAAAATCCCACAGGTAGTCCCTGGAGATTATAGATAATCACTTAAATCTTACTTTTAGTTATTCAACACCCCCTTTATTAGTTACTGTTCTTGTCACCATGACCAAATCCCTGCCAACAAGCAACTTAAAGATGGGAGAAAATATTTTCACTGCATTTGAGAGTATACAGTCCATGCTATCAGGGAAGGCATGGTGGCAGGCAGCTTCAGGGTGGGTGATGGAGGTATGAAGTTACTTGCTATATGTCTATGTGCGAGGAATCAGTTTCCAACAAGAACCAGGACTGGGCTACAATCCATGTTCCCTCAGCTAGGGCCCAACTCTAAACAATTTCACAGCCTCCCAAAACAGGGCTACCAGCTGAGGACCGAGTGTTCAAACTCATGAGTATGCTAATACTCCCCCATACATACTTACATGTAGGCATTTTAACTGCTTTACCAAGTTATCTACACTAAGTCTTTTAGGAAAATTTGACTGTTAGCTTTAGGGTCACACTGAAGTCAAGTCCTGGGACTAGAGATACTCCTAGTAGAAGCATGCTCAGGGCCACTGTGATGTTTGGACAACTGTTTGGCCCGTGAATGCTATGCTGTCCAAGACCCAGACAACCCAAGCCTCTGCTCTAGGGCCCCTGGCTTCTTTAGCTATGGCTGCCCCTCCTCTTCTGTTCTCTAAGAGTGCAAGAATCTTTGGTCACATGTCAATCAGACTGTGTTATGGGTTCTTGAGATCTTCTGGACTCAATTCCAGGCACCTCAAATCCCCCCAGTATCAAATACCCCAGGAATGGCATGGGCTCATTTCGCAGATTTGGCCTTTTCCAAAAAGGGTGGGGGGTGATTCAGGGCTCTGAACAACTCACTTTTCCTAGCACCCTGTGTATTTGGGGGCGGGAGGGAGGCAGCAGTTCCCTTGCTCTTGCAAATGGTTATTGGCTTTGTTCCATCCGACAGGATCCTGTTACGATTTACACTTGTGAAAGCATCATCCCCTTTCTGGTATTAATGGACTGTCAGGATTCCTCACATTGCACCCAAAGCGAAAGCCAGCTTCCTAACTTGACCAACTGAAACTTGGGTTTCACAAGGTAACGATTTCAAGCGAAGCCCGAAAGGCAAGGCAGGGAGAGTCTACTACAGAGGTTGCTCTGTCTCATGTTGTGGGACCATCAACCTGACTCAACTGACAGTCTCAGCATTTGATTCGGGCTGGACCGAATTAAGGACTGAGCTGTTGGCGCACATCTCAGAACCTTGCTAGGATTTGCACTATAAACCCACTGTATTAGGTTTGCCAGGAATGGCCTCTTACTACATTGGTAGTTTTCAGTAAAGTTCAAGAGGAGAAACAGAATACATTTGCAAGGGTGTTTTCATCACCTTCAGCCTTTAAATCAATGGGTCCTACTTCATTGTGTGTCCCCTCATCTCTGGCATCATAATTATAAACCAGAAGTGTCCTTGGTAAGAGACCAGGCCTCTTCACCTCGCTTCTCCCCCCACATCTATCGTGATCAGGCACAAAACTTTCTCAGCAAGTTTCTACACAGTTTCAACTCTCTATTTGCCCATTTGCCACGTGGGAATACTATCATCTGTGTTATGCTATTTGGGTGAAGATGCCATAAAAAATATACATGAAATACAGTGCCTTGTCCATGAGAAACATTTAATAAATGCAGCATCTCTAACAGCACTAAACTCATCCCAAAAGCAGAAGAAAGAAAAACATAAACTACCGAAAGAAAAATTCCAACTATGCCAGAACAAGTGAATTAAAATAATAGTTACTTCTTAAGGTTTCTGTGGGGACTATGTGAAGTCACTCCAAACATCTGCTACACTTGGGAACTCTCATCCACAATCCCGAAGCACATTCCTTAAACCATGGCAGGAGTGACAAGTCCTATGAGGGTGGATTTAATTTTGGGAAACCACCAAATATGATTCAGCAGGAAATAAAATGAAAACACAGTCAACTTTTTGTTAAAAACAAAGTATGTTTATAAAGAACTGAGAATCTCTCCAAAGATGGCAGGATGATCACTCTTAAATGTCAAACTAATCACGTTCCCCTCCTGCTGAAAACTCTTCAATCATTCTCTACCACTTTCAGAACCAAGTTCAAGTTACTTCATGTAGCACAGGCATCTTTTGTGACCTTGCCCATCTCAGGCCTAGTGCCTCCCCCTTTCTCAGTCCTGGTCATGGTGAGACGCCCAGCTGCCCTGAATACCATGCTCCCTGGGACCCTTTGCTGTCTCCTGTCACTTTATTTCTCCCCGCAGCATTGCTGGTATAGGTCTTTCCAAAGTGCACAGCTTACTTCTATATGTCACTTGAAAATTACCTTCTCTGAAGAGCATTTTTGGCCAGGCCTTACCTAATATTGTACCTTCCTCTGTCCTGGACACATCACACTGTCCTACAATTACACTTCCCCCAGTCTCTATCCTTCTATACTCTGAAAATTCATGAAATACTGTATATGAAATTTACATAGCCTCTACCATGTTTTGGTGATGACTAAGTTCTTAGCTTATAGTAGACAACTCACTCATCACATTAATGATTATGTATGATAAACTTCACAGGTCCTATGAAAGTGCTCCAGAATTATTAAAATGATGATAGATTATTAGAAATGCATAGAATCATCAATTGACTATTTGTAGGGAAGCATCACTTGCTCATTTCCAATATCCATAAACTCTTTTTTTCTTGTTAAGATATTAACTTTCTGAGGCTGCAAAGATGACTCAGTGACCAAAGGTGATTGCTTGCAAAGCCTGATGTACTAGGCTCTATTCCCCAGTACTCCCATAAAGCTAAATGCACAGAATGATGCATGCACCTTGAGTTTGTCTGCAGTAGCAAGAGGACCTGGCATGCCCAATCCCCCCACCCTGCTGGCAAATAAATAAATACTTTAAAAAGATATTACCTTACTGGATTCTGATATAAAACAGTGTTTAATAAATAAGGCAAACTTAGATTATAACCCAAAATATAAAATAAACATGAGTGAGATAGATGATAGATAGATTTAGGGAAAAAAATCCATTTGAATAGTTACTTCTCTCCGAAGAGTACATTGTGGGAAAGAGTAATAAAAGCACCTTTGTGGTTGGGACACCTGCCATCTACTCCCTCAATCAAGAGGAACTATAGCAAAGGTAAGGCATTTTGGCACTATCTTGATATGATATGATGAAAATGTCACTGTGTCTATGGTCTTCCTCATCAAAACCCAGAATTACAGTCTAAACATGAGGAAAACATCAGACAAGTCCCAGTGGAGAGACACTACAAAATGCCTGACCAATAAACTGTCATCAAAAAAGGGAAGGTAGGAAAACCTGTTGCAGTCTAGACGGGACAAAGCAGACATGCTGTCTGGAGGCAACGGGGCATCTGGCATGGGATGCTGGCACAGAGCAGAGGTGCTGATAGAGAACAGGAAATCTGAACATAGTGGGGACTTCAGTTACCTCTAGGCTAGCACTATGGGTTCACTAATAACAGCAAGTACCTCATGCCAGACATCAGGAACAGGAGAAACTGGGTGTGGGATAAAAGGGGACTCTGCACTGTCTTCCCAAATTTTTAAATCAGAAACTATTCAATATAAAAGAATATAAGGGCCAGAGGGTGATGAAGAGGACTTTGGGACACTAGCCCCTGGACATGGAGAAACTGGTGCATTCATGACCTCACAGCCTCTGTCAGCTGTCATTGCCTCCACAGGACCTGCACAACACTGAGACCATCAACATTTTGACATGGATTAGGAAGGAGAGCAAAAAGACAGCCATCAAAATAGTAGAGGGACTTGTGGGAAAGAGGAGGGGGTTCAATGGAACTGGGAGTGAAAGAGGGGGACAAGAGGAGGTAACAGGAGAGGATTATGACCAAATTGCAGTGTGTTCACGTATGAAAATTCTCAATAAAAACCTAAATGTTTAC
This sequence comes from Zapus hudsonius, assembly GCA_004024765.1. Classification (NCBI taxonomy): domain Eukaryota; kingdom Metazoa; phylum Chordata; class Mammalia; order Rodentia; family Dipodidae; genus Zapus; species Zapus hudsonius. The sequence continues at coordinate 28,830 of PVHP010004859.1, forward strand.
TTGAAAAGTGATATCTGGCTGAATGTTGATGTAGTGTCTTCCACTTTCCACAAAATACTTACATAAAAGCCCAGAAGCCAGCATTAAAACCGAATCTAGAATCTGAGAAGACTATTTGCACATTACAAGGTGGATGCATCTGGATTCAGAAAAGCGACCCCTGTCTTTGCCAGGGGACACCTCTGAAACAGTCTCCAGTCTGAGATAGCAGGGTGCTGTTCCTCAAGCAGCCCCAGGAGGGCTTCGCTCCTTCTCTCCTCAGAGCTCTGGTCTGGAGACCCAAGATCTGTAGTCATCAGAAAGCTAAACGGGTCCCATCTGCTGGATGGAAGCTGCTTCTGAAGCATTAGCTTTCTTTTTGGCCCCTGAAAGCGCTGAGTGAGGCTTGGAGTCAGGGGGTGTTATAAGTAACTACCATCAACATTTCCCCAGCACTATGCTGAAGATTTACTTGTATTATTTCATCCCCAGAACAACCTCACATGGTTAGGAAGCACAGAGTGTCCTACCTTCCCAGAGATGCACAGTTAAGAAGAAGCAGAGTTTGAACTAAGATGGTTTTTTAAAGGCCATGCTTTAAACTGGACTCCACAGAAAACCCTAATGGCAGGTAACAGTGTGTGCTGAGGAATGAGATCCTTGTACTTTACTTCAGTGACTCTGCTTCTGATTTCTTGGACTTAATGCCCTCAACAAATACTTCCTGCATGTGCCCAGTGTGTCACATCCTGGGCTGGCACTAGGGACACTGTGGCAAACCAGATACACAGATCCAACCCTTTGAATAAGGGATCTAGAACAAATAGGACCTGATGGGGAAGACCATTCAGTGCAGCAGGGAAAGCACACTGGATTTGTCAGCCATGCTCTCAGTCAACTCAGGAACTGAGCACATCAGTAGTCTTCCTTTTTGCTTCAGAGGACACAAGTAGACTTTTGTGTATATAACTGGGGGGTTCTGAAGGACACGAGTGGATTCTTGTGTTTATGACAGAGAATTCCAGAGGACACAAGTGGACTTTTGTGTATATGACCAGATGATTCCAGAGGACACGAGTGGACTTTTGTGTATATGACCAGATGATTCCAGAGGACATGAGATGGCTGTGAGAGAGGCTCCAAGACCCTCACAAAACTTTGTCAGTTTGTCACACTGTATCCCGAAAACCTGAGAATGCGGTTCTAATAACTTCATACAAGGGCCATTTCCTCTCAGAAATGTCATGCTTACAACAAGAATTGGGCTGCGGAGATGACTTAGTTGATAGAGTGCTTGCCTTGTAAGCAAAAGGACCTGAGTTCAATCCCCACAACCCACATAACAGTTCTAGGAGTGGTGTCATGCACTTGTAATTCCAGCACTGGGGAGGCAGAGACAGGTGTATCCTGGGGCTTCCTAGCTAGCTGGTCAAGTGTACTTGGAAAGCTTCAGGCCAATGAGAGAGCCTTCTCAAAAAAGGGTGGATCACAATCCTGAGAAATAACACCACAGGTTGTCCTCTTTCCTCTGCAAGCACGTGCGTGCGTGCGTACACACACACACACACACACACACACACACACACACACACACACACACATGCATGCATGTCCATCTGCATGCACACACCTGTCCTTGCATACACATGTGCTTAAAATAAAATAGACATCACCAAGATATAAGAACAATAGCCTCATGAAAATTGCAGCAAAACCCCATACTGGCAAATAGGTTTGGATGGAACTTATGGATCCAGCAAGCAAAAGGATGAAATAACACAGGTTAGCCATCACTCTATCAAGGAACTTCAGACAGCATTTGGGATGTGGAATATCCCCTCGAATCAGACACGCTGAAGGCTCAGACTCCAGATGCTGGTGCTGTGGGGAAGTGGTGGAGACTTCAGGAGGCAGGGACTAGCCGGAGGAGTGAGTGGGTCACTGAATACGTCTTCCTAAAGGGGACAGTGGGACTCCAGCCTGGCTCTCTCTTTCTGGCTTCCCAGGTGATCTACCACAAGCCCTTCATGGCAATGCTCAGCTTCATCTGAGGTGAGTGATGGAGCCAGGCCACCATGCACAGAAATGCATGAATCCATAAGCCAGAGTAAATCTTCCCTCCTTAAAGTTGCTTTTCTCAGGTATCTTGTCACAGCGACAAAAAGATAACACAGTCCTCTTCTGAATGCACACGAGTCTTTTCCTATTTTTTTTTTACAAACTATCAAAACATCCTGTTTTTTTGTGTGTGACACACTATCATGAATTTATCCTGTTAATTTATTTGTTTACTTATCTACTGCCTGCCTTCCACTAGAATATAAGGTTCATGAGAATGTGCTTTTCCACTGTTGAACTCTCAGCACCTAGAACAGTGTCTATCACAAATTAAGAGAAATAAATCAGTCACCAAAGAATGAATACTGCGCAATTCCATTTTACATGAGGTTCCTATTATGGTCAGATTTATGGACACAGTAAAATGGTCATTGCCATGAGCTAGAGGAAACTGGAAGGTCATGGTGTCCTGGGTACAGTTTTGGGATGGTTCAGGCAAGCTCCACAGACACCCTTCCCTTGAGGGGAGGTGTCTAGCTAGAGCTAAAACCTAGGCGCTAAAACTGATTGGTCAGGTATGGACCAACCAGCTGTCTCCCTGCTCACATGAGGCAGGAAATACTCACTAAACAGATAATCCAGTCTCTCTTCCTCACATGGCAGGTCAGCAGAAGGACCTCTGAAATTCCAGAGCTTGGGTAAGGCACCCGCACCACAGCCAAATGGCTGGGGAGGGAGGGCTCTGGGTTCTTTCCCCCATGAACCTTTCCTTCTCATGATGGGAGCCCTCTGATATCTTTCCTTCTTCTGTTTGTTTGACTGACCAGCAGTGATTTTGCTAAAACCTCTCCCACATTTTCTCCCCACACTGGTGGCTGGAGAACTCTGTAACTCCTCATGTTCCCTTAAATAATAAAGTCTCCCACTATACCTTAATATCTTGTTGTCTATGATTTTAATTCTTTAACTTTGTAGGCAAGAATTCGGGTACTCCTTAAATTTTGGGGTGCACTGGAATTTTAGCTGGACATTATCTAAATTCTGATCCTCAGCACAGGTTGGGATGAGGAGTTCACTGTGGAGATGGTGATGGTCATGGATGAGCAACAATGTGAATGTACCTAAAGCCACTGAGCTATACAGTAAAAATAATAAAGAAAGTAAACTTCATGTTATGTCTATGTTTGCCACAATTAAGAAGCCTATAAGGATACTGGTCTGCTTGGGGGAGTAGCTGACCCCCAGACAGGGAGGGTCAGATGTGTCACTATATGCCAGGAGCCCAGAGGGAACTGTTAGCTGTCAAGAGGGGTAAATCTACACCAGGTGATTGTTAACCAAAGAATGTCAGCCAGGAAGTTGTGTGGGGAGTTTATCAAGCAACTTGTGGCAAACAGAATACTGGTGCCTGGGGCAGAGTGTCCCAGAGCCAGGATAGGAAGCACCCATCACAAAGGCTTTGCCTTTCTCTTGTCCTGAGCTGGTCTTGGGTGGAAGGGGAAGAGAAAGGAAGTCCACTAGACACACTAGCCCACAGGCTTCTAGCTGTGGGAAGAGAAAGAGCTGAGGGACACGTGAACACTGCCTGTGTCAGAAGGGCCGTGGCCTCTACCAGAGCTCCATCCAGGAGTGGGGAAGCTTGCTTCAGGAGAGAAAGGGCTCCAGGAAGAGGGGGAGGAAGAAGAAAGTGGAATTTGTTTGCATCCTAGGAGTCTTGCTCTTTCACACACTCACCTAGAGACATATCTTTCTGGGAGCTTAGGTGATTCCTCATGGGTTAATATCATCTCTTTCCCCTTAACTAAAGGAAGCCAAGCTGGTTCCTTTGCCATATTACAATATTCCATGGGGCTTTGTATCTGGAAAGAGGGCTCCACTGCCAATCCCACACAACCAACTCTGTACTCTGGAGGGAGGAAGAGGCCAGCAGCAAGTTTCCACCAAGAGCAACTCTCAGCTCCTTTCGTCATCATGTGGGAAAGGTCCCAGCCTTTTTCCCTTCTAGCACGCTGCCCTGGAAGATCACAACAGATGGCAGTGCGCATGCATTCATCCATCCAGAATGCTCTACTGAGTGCTCACTACTTGAAAATCCCTGAGACGAGTAAACGATGAACAAGACCATATACTGCACACACCTTAGGGGACAGAAAAACAAGCAGACTTGTAACACAGGGTAAAGGGAGAGACGCCACGAGAGTAGAAGCGTTCTGGAGAAAAGTGCATTTTCAGCAGCTTCAAATGCTGAGGCGATGTTGGATGGGGAAGTTCTAATTGGAAGAGAGAATCACAATAGTGGAGCGGATATTAAAGATCAGCTCAGACGGTGGCTGATTTGTGGACTTTGAGGCATTTGAGTGTGTAAGTAGCATAAAATTCTCTGAGAAGAGAAATGAAAGCCAAGGGTAGGAAAGTAGCTTGTTATGAGACATCCAAGGGCCCCAAAGGCCAGGACGTCTGTACTCTGATAGGTAAGGGGAGTAATTTAAGGTGGATGAGTGGGCGAGTGATGTGATCTAATATATGTTGTAGGAGGGACAAGCAGAATGCTATTGCAATTGTCCAGCCAAGAGGTGATGAAGCCCTGAAGTAGGATTGTCACTGTGAAAATTGGAAAGGGGGAAAGAGATGGGAGAGACTTCGGGGAGGTAAAATAAATGGTGCTTGGCTCCAGAGTGCGTATACTTTTTTCTCACCCTCTGTTTGACCCTCATTCCTCTCCTGCTCTGATCATAAAGTTGTATGAGGCATCCCTTAACACCCAGACTAACACTTCCTGGAAAATTTCTCATCAGTATTAGGTAAGGCTTCATTTGCAATAACTATGAAAGACACCCCAAAGGGCAGTTCTGGATGTTCAAAAGGAGGAAGAAATATTCTGCATCTATTTGTATTGTATTTTCTCTGACTTTTAGGTAGAGGTTTTCCTTTGTTTCCTTCAGGAGCCAGTTCTTGGAAAATGTGAGCATATATAAAGACAGCTCTTTTAGAGCTCTTGGCTATTGATCCTGAATGGAAATCGAGATTATAAAATTAAAGTTATTAAAATGATAGTAAATTTCTCTCTTGTTTCATTACTCATCTTTCAGACTATCTCTGCTCTCCAAGAACCTCGGGCTAGTTATAGTAAATGTGAAGTAAAAGGATATTAACAACAGAACTGCATTACTAAATTGTGAGAATTTCAGAAAAGCACTCACCATAAACACTGATACTTCATTTGTTAAACACAATCTAGGTAATGAATTAGTCACTCCATTTTCAAAGGCCAGAAAAGTAGAAGATATTAGGTATGGTTACATTTCTTTCACCCTTTGTGTATTGTGGCTAAAATGAGCTGAAGTTACCAATATGTGCCAAAAGGAAAGAGACTCCCTTGTACACCAAGTCATTTGGTGATAGCGCTGGGAAATTTTGCCCTTGGAGATCTATAGCTTTTTAAGACTGTAGTAGTCAACTCCACACTGCTGGGATGAACTTCCAAACCAGGCACTGTTTATGAGAGGAACAGGATTTATTTGAAGCTTACAGATCCAGGCGAAGTTCCTTAATGGCGGAAAAAACCAGCCCCCTTTCACAGATCCAATCAGAGGAACTATCACCAAACACCACAAAGAAGCAAGCACAAAACCACAGGGACCCTGGCAGAGGTCTGACCTCTCTGCATATCTTTAGGCAGGAAATCAGATCCACTCCCAAACACACCCTTGGGTTGGACCCCAGGATCCCTCCCCAGTGACACCTCTTTCAGCCAGGGGGCTGGAAATTCAAGTTAGAAGCTTTAATAAAACTCCCTAATGAACAAGGGGCCCACAGCCACATCCATTAAATCAACACAGGATAAACCAGTGAGACAGAAACCAATGATTTCAACACAAAGACCCCTAAGCTCACAACCTTAAAGCAGCCTTAACACTCATCCACCACGACTCAGGGAACTATGCAGAAGAGGGGGCGGAAAGATTGTGAGAGCCGTGGTGTGGGAGATTATCCAGAGGCATGGCCAGGAGAACCTGGCTGAATACTAGGCTATCCATGGTCCCCTGTCACAAGGACTGATCCAGACGACCCATGGAGGGGGGAGGAGAGGGCAGCAGGGAATTGGCGATAACAACTCATTGTTTGCCCACTAAATGTTGTAACTCATTATGGACAATAAATTAAAATAAAAAAAAAAAACTCCCGAGTCTATTGAGGGACATTCATTCAAATTACCTACCACACATGGCTGCCCTGGGCTTTTGTGCCACACACATGGTGGCACAAGAAACATGTCCAGATGCCTGGAGAATGTCAGAGTACCCCGAGTGGCTCTTGACAGGCTGCTGAAATACCCCATGGTAAAACTGGAAGAGCCCATGTCAGGGAGCCAGGAAATGGGAAATCTGTTTTGAACTCAAACAGGCAGCAGAAAGTGATCCTCCATCTAACTCTTAGGAAATGTGAACATATAGAAAGATGGCTTTTCTGAAGTCACAGCCTTCAGAGCAAATACTACCATTGCCCAGACAGATCTCATGGAGATGAAGGGCAGCAAAAGCTCTGATAAGAATGGTCAACGCTAAGGACAGGTCCCTCCCCATCGCTATGGGGCTTTGGTTTCAGGGTACGCTTCCTCATATCAAAATCTGCAAGTGCTAAAGTGCTGTCTATAAAATGTTCAATCCTTGCAAACAACCTGTGCATCCTCCCCCATACTTTAAACCATTCCGATTCCTTACACTATGTAATATGATGTAAATTCTAGTAAATAGTTATTATTTAGGAAAGAATGTCAAGAGAAAAAGTCTTTGTATGTTTAGCACAATTACATTTTTTTCTTAATATTTCCCACCATGACTGAAGGTGCAGATAAAGAGCCCACAGGGAGGGGAGGACACGTGTGCCAGCTGTAATTGAACACTGGCTCTCAACACTGTTCCCATGGGCTAGACACCTTTCTTACATCCATTCAACACAGGCAACCACAGAGACTTGACAAAGCTTGCCCAAGGTCAGCAGCTACTGAGTCAGGATTTATGACAGGTCAGGGTGACTGGGACCCCCAAAGGTAACCAGGAGTGTCCTTGGACTTGGACTTGGACTTGCAGGCAGGCTCCACTTATCTCTTGCCTTCCTGACCTCCTCCCTTGAGAGGGAGGTGTCTCTTATTAGAGTTCAAACCTAAGCCTGAAACTGATTGGGTAAAGATAGACCAACCAGCTATCTCTCTGGCTCAACTGGCCCAGAGATATAGTCACCTAGAGAAGGACGTTTGCCTCTCTTTTCCCTCATGGCTGCCCAGCAGAGAGACATCTGAATCTCCAGGCCCAGGTAAGACACCCCCCATCACAGCCAGAGCAGGTTCTTTCCCACACGAACCTTTTTCCCTCATGATGGGAACCCTCTTATATCTTCCTTTCCCTTGCTGAGCTGGCCGGCACAGATTTTATAGTTATGTGGCTAAAACCTCCCCGACGTGCGCTCTCCTCACTAGTGGCTGGAGATCTCTGTAACTTCTCATTTCTTTTTAAATAAAGTCTCCCACTATACTTTATCCTCTGGTGGTCTATAAAATTCTTTAATTTTACAGAACAAGAATCTAGGTACTCTTAAGTTTAAGGTGCACTGGAATTAGCTGGGAACCCCAACTTTCTGGGAACCCCAGTTTTCCTGTTACAGATTTTACTAGACTGCTTTTTGCTTGGAAAAAGCCAACACCCTCCATCTACAGGAGACATTGGTGCCAAGCAAAACCTATATTAAAAGTATACTTAAAACTATGACATTCTGTTTATTTTCCAGATCAATGTAATAAAATAATATGTAAAGAAATACATATATACATATACACAAATATGTGTGTATGATTTTATATAATTTAATATGCCACTTTGAATCAGTATAAATAATAGCCAGTATTAAATATTAAATAAGCACATGGAAATCAGTGGCTCTTTGGTGGGGTGGGGCCATTAAATCCATGCATTTTGTGAAAGAAAACAGACAAGTTTCTTTCCTGGGAGCCCAGAGTGCTTGGAGATGACACTCAGTCCCATTTGTAACAATTAGGCTTTTCAGAGAGTTGCATTTACTTTCAGAGATGCAGCGGTTTTACTAAGGATGCCCTGGGGCAAGGATGTTGAAAAGACTGAACAGTGGAAGTCTCTCCAGTCTCCTTACATACCGCAGAAGGGTATTGCCCCAGCTCTCCTCTCCCAGGCCAGAACCACACATGACCCTTTCCTGGAAAGAGAGGCTTCCAGGGTGGTTACTGTTACTGGGGCCCGAGGGGTGAATCACTTTCCTACACTCTTGCTGCTGATGAAAAATGAGATCATGTAATAAGATTCCAGGAATGAAAGAGCTCCACTTACATACTGTCCTTCTCAGGGCAGATTTAAGCAGGATATAGACTGAAGACAATACACAAAAATGAGACAATACAAAGAGATGAATCTGCATGGGTACTGTTCCCTGGCTCCCCCACCTTCTCTCTCTCTCTCTCTCTCTCTCTCTCTCTCTCTCTCTCTCTCTCTCTCTCTCTCTCTTTCAGCTTTGTTATTATTATTTTTCCTTTTTTTGTTTTGGCCGGATCATTTATAGCATTATAAACTAACTCAAACCCTTTATTTTGGTTATAAATACATAAACATAAATACATAATTTTCACAGAAATATTTACAAAAAGATATTTATTCATGTTCATGCGTAATATTTATGAGCACATGCATTTGCTATCTATTCATCCAGAAGGTAACATATATGATAGTATAAGCAAAGTTCAGTCAGAGTTTTGGTTTACTAGCTCTCAACAAATCACTTTTTGTTTTTATAAGTGCTAAGAATAAGAAATCCTTCCAGACACTCGTGTGCATGGATCCACAGGCCAGGAAGCAGGGTGAAGACCACCTCATTTTAGGCACGAAGATTTTGGTCCCCACTGACATGAGGGTTGGCTGAAAGTGAGAGAAACACCAGCAGGATGGCAGCATGGGAATCGGAGTGGGACTGGTGACACTGTGAGCTGTTAGACCCACAGCACGTGTAAGTCAACACGTGTAACTCACCTTCTTGAAAGGAGCTGGAAATCTAGTAGTGCAGTAATAAGAAGTTGTGTGTGAGCACAGAAGGTACCTGAGTTGCACAAACAAGCCTATATGTTCACTATGAACCTAATAAGCCTTCACGGGTGAGGAGACTTTGGCTAGGGATGAGGATACACCAGAGGGTGGGGGAGGAGAGAAGATGGGTGCATAAGCTATTCTCTCTCTGTGGTAATGTGCTAATGATGCCACAACACAGTGAGACAGAGACCCATATTTGGGACTAGTTTATGGAATGTCTTGTTTTTTCCTTAATGTGTGGATGTGTATGATGTGTGTGGAGGTCAGAAGACAACCTCAGGGTGTTTTGCTCTCTCCTTCCCTCTTCTTTTTGACAGGGACTTTCCATTTTGCCACTGTCTTTGAACCAGTTTAGCTGGCCCACAAGCTCCCATGTTCTCCCGTCACCACCTCCCATTGTCTTAGGCACACTGGGATTATAGATGTGTGTGCCACTTTGTATTTGGCTTTATATGGGTGCTGGGGACTTGAACTCCAGTCAATAGGCTTGAATGCAAGCATCTCTAACCATTTAGCAATCTCCTCAGCCTCCTCTTCTTCTTCAAATAGTTTCAGGAACTAACAAATAATAGGTGAAGCAACTTTGGGGAAATCAGAATTGATGAGAACAAAGGAGGCATAACTCAACATTTACTTCAAATTCTTGTCCTCTGTTCTCCCAGAAATACTGCTCAGTACTAAATGTAATACTACAAATAAGAGCACAATGGTTAGTATTGTTGCTATAATATTTTTGACGATTCATTAAAATCTTCACATGTAGCATTTTACTTAATTCTCATACTTGAACAGGATGTAAGAGCCACAATATGAATATAGTTCTGCACACAGAAATTCACACACTACTAGTGATTTTTATTTCTTTGTTATGTGTTTGTAATTCACCCTTTTGCTAAGTTATCATGTAATAATTTTTCCCATCCTGTAAACATGCTACTATTAAAAAAGCAGTTCTATACCATGAGAACAATAAACAATTCCCTTATCTTAACTTCCTCCCTCCCTTCATCCCTCCTTTCATCCCTCCCTCCCTTCCTTTCCTTCCATCTTCCCTTTCCCTTTCCCTCCATCTAAAACTATTCCATGAATCCCTACTTTGTACTAAGTGCCCCAATAAGCATTGAAAATAAAATTATAAAATTCTATGCTTCTATAATTCATAGTCTAACCAGGAGGAAAAAAGTACATGGATAGATTAGATGACTATAATTTTATGTCTTTTAAGCCTTAAACCAGAGCCCTGCAGGCACCAATGATTTGAATTACTTATACCTCTCCTTGGTTTTCTCTTTCTCCCAAAATGTGGCTTGAAGGGTGCCCGTATATTCTATCATGTAATTACTTTGACACTGATACTTTATTTAAGAAATATTTCATAGATATAAACAATTTGGTCTCCTCTACAGAGCAGATACTGAAGAACATAGGTCATAGGTCAAAACAAGCCTTTGAGATTTATGGGAGATAAAAACAGTTCTTTTGAATTTAGCTGGCCTGGGAGGACCAGCATGGGAAACGGTGTATTCTCAGTGGTATGTGTGCACACGTGTGTTCAGAGGGAAGGGAGCAGGGGCAGTGGATAGTGACAAGAACACTTTTTCCTGTCTGGACCACATATCATCATAGTGGTATGATAAGAAAACTTGTGAATTTGTGTCTATATATTCAAATATAAGTTCATATCTTTAAATCTTAACAAGTTTTTTGAGACAAGAACTCACTATATAGCCCAGGCTTGCTTAAACTCATGATCATCTTGCCTCTGCTTCCCAAGTACTAAGACTACAAACAGTGACAAATTCTTTTTAAATTATCATGATTTAATAAATACAGTATATAAAACCTATGTCTAATAATATATATGAATAGGCTCCCCAGAACCTGTGAAATCATTGAAATTATAAGTAATTCTTGTGGATGCCTTCCTATTGCTGAGGCAAACACGCGACCAGAAGCAGCTTATGGGAGGAAGGCTTACAGTCTCCAGGGGAAGCTTCATCATGGTGAAGGATGCTGGCTCAGCTCATTATACATCCAGAGCAGAGAGACAACAGCCAGCACTAGCAAACACAAGCTGACTCGCTCCACCCCAAGGTTTGCCCTGGTGAAATACTTTATCCAAAGACTTTCACTAAGCAGAAAGCTCAACCACAAACACCCAAGGCTACAAGACCATTCCATTCAAACCACCACAGTAACATTATACATTTTCTAGAGACGGTCTCCAGTTGTCATCAGATCTGAGCTCATGACCCTCAGTGATTACAACCCAAAGAAGAGAGAATTCAAAATTAAGAAACTATAACTCATAGCAAGAACAAGTTTTTCCCTCCCAGAAATAAGGGTTTGGCATAGGGTCTTAAAACAAATGCAGTACTTACATCAAGAGCCACAGACTGCTTGGCCCAGGACTTCTTCACTTGGTCATACATGATTGTGTTGTTGATGCCAAGGCCACAGAAGATGACAAAAGCCTACAATGGGAAAAGCTCATTAATTCAAAAGATGAAAGCAGACAGTCATCAGGGATGGATCTGAAAATATGATTTTATTCCATACAGAGGTAGGCCTTGGGGAAACATGTACATTAAAATTCTTAATTAGTATTATCATTAACAACTTTATAGCTTACAGTGTGCATGAGAAAAAAATCATTAATTTAATGTCAATGTGAATAAATTACTTCACACATTTGAAAGCATATAGTATGAACATGGTTTTAATTTATTTGGGTGGGGGGTAGGTTGATTTTAGTAACTCAATTCTATTTAACCCAAAGCCTCTTCTTTCAATAGCTAGGCTATAAAATATTTTGGCAAGGAAACCGAGAGTGAGCACAAGGTAAGGTCAGGGCAAGCAGGACTGATTTAGTTAATAAAGGAACAGCGAGGTGTCCTTGCCTAGCAATAATAATAATGATAATGATGGGGGCTTTGTGGCTTCTGATACAATCCCCTGAGAAAGCCCACTCAGATCAGCTCTCTAGGAAGGCACTGGAGCCAAAGGAAGGTGAGGGTGGTACTCCTAGCAGAGCTGGCTAGGGAGTCTCATGACTAAACACATGTGGAGAAGAAAAAGATAAGATATAACGTCAGAGAGGAGAGGTGGCAATTCAATTCTGTAAAAAAAAAACATGATAAAAAATAATCAAAGGTTACAAACTAATCTGATAAGTGAAAAACATAATCAAATCTTGCCTATACATTTATATATTCTTTAAATCTTCTTTTAAATTTTGGTGCGCCACTTAAATATAACAATGATTAGTGATCCATACCAATGTAGGTAAGGAGACTATTGGAGATTCAGCTATGGGTCTTGGTTAATAAGTTTATTTTCTTACCTCAAAAAGTCGTTGATCTGCATCATCAAAAGGCTTCCCATCAAGTCTATTCAATACCTGAGCAACCCCTGTTGAGAAAAATTTGGGACATATGGTTGTTGACAATACCAAGCACTGTGTCGCTGTAATACAGTAGGTCACAGATGTCTCTATTTCTCTAGAAGTAACTGCAGAGATTCAGTTTAAACTCCTCATAATGCTGAAATACCTGGCATACATATTGGCATATATGCATACAGAATAATATCTATGACTGAATATGTGTAACTAACTACATATACGTATTAATTACCTTTGGCCTTGAGGGGGCAGTATGTTATAGTAACTAAGATAAATGAACTTAGTTCAAATTTTAGCTGCACTAAGTGCTATGTGATCTTGAATAAATTATCAAACATTTTTTTTGCACTGAAATCTCCCGTTTGTAAAGTAGGATTTTGAAGATTAAATGAGATAATTTTCAAAACTTCATTATGTATATTTAGGGCATATACCATGATACTATGCATATGGATAGTAAGAATGTTACTATAATAAAGCAAATTAACATACCCATCCATTACATGTGTACCCATTTTGGTTTGGATTTCTGTGGAAAGAGCAGCTAAGAATCTCATTTGGTTTGATCCCAAAGATAATACAACTTTATTACCCATAGTCCTCATGTTGTACATTAGATCTGTACACACTTCATCACATATCATATATATATGTATATATACACATATATATATATGATATATATAATTGCTATTTCATATCCTCTGACCTACATCCCCTCATTTTCTCCCCTCATCTCACTCCTAGTAATCACTGTTTCATTCTCTATAAATGGTAGAATGTTTAAGTGTTTATAAGGTGAAACAGGAACACATACAAACAATGGAAATTAATATGACACAGTAAATCTTCGAGCAAGGTTAATTCTATTGCCCCCTACCAATGGCTCATGGAACTCTAACTTGATTTACAAGTGCTTCCTCATTGTACACTGTGCTTCCTCATTGTACCTCATTTTCCTCATCGTATTGATGTTTTGGTGCAGGACTTTCAAAGGACATCAGTCTAACCAGAGAAACATAATCTTGAAAACCATTAGCCAATGGTTTGCCCCATTTAGTACAAAAAAAAAAAAAAACCCTACAATTCTAAAGCAATTCCAAAGTGAGCTTGTATTGTTTAAATCATTTAACTACCACCAGGAAGATAACTTATAATATTTTTAAAGTATATAGAATAAAATGGAAATGTTTCATCATGTTTCATGCAAACAAGATGTTTTTATGGACATTTTCTCTCCCTTCAACATAAATATATTTAAAATTTTGTATTATAAGGTATAAATTAGTTAACCTTTATATTCAGGCTTAGTTTTGAAATTCCCCTTATGGTTATTAATGCACAATTATTTTTGTGAAAATTAAACAATCTGATGAAAAAAATCTTTCAGAATTCAGGTCTTGGCAACATTCACAGAATACTAAGTCCTTGGTTAGGTAGTGGCATCTCAGAGCTTAACAGGCAATTTTAGATGGAGTAGAGAGAGGCCAATAAATGTATTGTGCTTCAAATACATTCATTACTTTATGTTTCTTTAAAAAGTCATATTTTAATAGTGTTTGTATAATTTTAGCTAATGCCTCTATCCATAATTGCTCTAGTTTTACCATGAAGTCTTACTTCGACTTCTAGATTTAATTTCATACTTATGAACTTAGTTTTAAAATTTCTGTTTGGCTTTAAAAACAATTTTCTTTGAGGCAGGGTATCATGTAACCAGGCTAACCTCGAACTCACTGTGTAGGTGAGGATAACCTTGAGTTCATGATTTTCCTGCTTCTACCTCTTAAGTTCTGGGATTTCAGGAATGTGTCACCACACATGCCTTTGACTGAGCTTTTGAGGAGAGGGAAAAAGAGTAGGGAAGGAGAAAAAATATTGGCAGCTACTTCTGCTCACTTTTCCTTATTCTAGGAAAAAATGTGAGCTACTGCAGAACCATGCTAGCAGAAAGAAGATTCGCGTTCAGCTCTGTGTAATGCCACATGTTTCTACAGTACCTGCAAGAGCACAGGTGTGAACATAATGACAGAATGGGGAAGTGTACTATTAGGCATCTATGCTTATGAGACTTACAAGTGTTTGAGACATAACTTGATGACTCCTGGACAGAAAAATGGGGACCCGGTCTGGCAGTGCATGCCTGCAATCCAAACACTTGGAAGGCAGAGGCAGGAGGACCATAGTGAGTTTGAGGCTAACCTGGTCTACATAGTCAGTTACAGGGTAGATATATAGTGAGACCCAATCTACCCCCAAAATCAATAAAAATGGGAAGCACATAAAAAAGATATGGGCATGTTTTAAAGTAAATGTATTTCTTCACAAAGAGGTTAAAATTATTTAGGCAATGTCTTACCGATTATCTGGTGGTTGCTGTTCCAAATAGGGACACAGAGAACAGATCGTATGTGGAAACCAGATATCTGGTCGGCCTAGGATGTTAAAAAAAAAAAGCACAATTAAAATTAAATATTTACCTCCATTAAAAAGGTTTGCTTATACTTTATAGTCTGACTCTTTTGGAGGGTTCTGAACGGTTGTCCAGTTTAGCCTTGGACTTGCTGTTCTCCTTCCTCTGCCTTCTAAGTAGCTGAATCTCCAGTGAGTGCCATCATATCTGGCTCTGATTTCAATCTAATTTTCTCATAAAAGCACTCATTCACCTGTCTCTTTTTATTATAGTGTCAAGGTAAACATCTCAACAGACTCAAAATTAAACAAACATGACTCAATTGAAGCAGCCCAAACTAAACTCACTCCCCCAGTCCCTTGCAGCCACAGCAAGCTAGGTGTGAAACCACTACTCACAGTCACTCCACCAACCACTGACTCTGCTCTGACCATTCAAAGCATTTTAATTAAACCAGCAGTCAGTATTTATCTCTGATTGGGCCCACTTATGGGTAGAAATGTTTAAGTCAAAGAAATTGTCGAAGTCAGCCACACACCACTGGGATGAATTTCCAAACCAGGTATAATTTGGGGAGGAAAGTATTTATTGAAATAACAGATCCAGGGAAAGTTCCAAAAAATGAAGGAAAAGGTTGGCCCTCTTTCACAGATCCAAGCAGAGAGACAGAGGCCCATCACTTCCAAAAGCAATCAAGCACACTCTCACACTGTAGCTCACAAAACAGCAGGACGGCCAGGCTTGAGCACCCGGCTCCTCTTTGCATATGTATCCCTAGAATTTTGTATCCAATTTAGAATATCTCAGGGCCAGACCCCAGGAGGCCAGGCCAAAGTGACACCTCCTCCAGCCAGAAGGCTGGAGACAATTCACAATCTTTAATAAACCTTTGATTCTATTGGGGGGGACATCTATTCAAACTACCACAGAAATGCATATGTACATTAACTTTTAATACGATATATTTTACTTTTACTAAACTATTATGGCTGTTGTAAAATCACATGCCAAAAATTCATTTTAACCAACAAATTGGGAAACAGAAAATGAATGCAGAAGGTCAGAAGATCTCTGTGTTCTAAAAGATGGCTGAGTGAAATATGAAAGCATAGCAACTAGCATCATACATTGTTTAAGAACAAACTCACTCACAGTATAAGCAATGTCCACATTTGAATGGTTAGAGAGGAGCGGCTAAGGCTGAGAGGAACTTAGTGTTAATATGGTCTTTGCTTCCAGGGAGAAAGGCCAACCTGTCATCCTCTTGCTATAGGAGGAAAAAATAAAGTATCATGGTTTTGGTTCATGGTTGTTGAGGTAAGAAGATATCTTTAAACATTTGTTAAGAATTTAGAGCTACATATTTTTAAGTAAATGTTTAGTAATACATACTTTAAAAACTTGAAATTAGAAACTATTTGATACACCTAAATTTTACATTTAATATCTTTGTCTTTCCTTTTGAAAACTTTCAGGGAGTCTCCTATTCTTGATATCAGGATGTTATTTTCTGGTTTTCACTGGTGATTTTTAGGATGAATGTGCACATAGAATGGTGACAGTTCATGCGGATGGAGTCTGACAGATTTTCACCATGTGTACTGAGATCAAGAGAGAGCACATCACTACCATTCCAAAGCTACACCATGACCTGTTCCTTCTCCACAAAGCCAGTGCTCTGATTCTGTGACCACAAACTAGTTTGGTGACTTCAAACTTAATATAAAAAGGGTTCAATAGATAAATTAATATTTAATGTATTACATATATATTCTTCTGGCATTCATTTCTTTATATAACATGTTGTTTAGACTTTATTCATTTGGCTACATAGTGACATCATATTTCCCAATGCTAATTCAATGCTAATTCATTCTACTCTTGAAGAACATTGAGTCTTTCTAGCTTAGTAACAAATAATGTACTTATGAATATTCTTATGCCTAATTAATATATATGTATATGAATTTCTTTTGGGCCTGTACCTAAAACAAATTGTTCTGAGTTACAGATACCTCAATTTCAATAATGTATGCAGGACATTTGCCAAAGTGGTCTTATCAATTACTCTTCATCTAGAAATTGCTTTATAAGATTACCACTTGATACTGTCTATGATTTTTGTTTGTTTTGTTTTGTCTTAGTGTTAACAATTATGAGAGATGTGGTATTATCTGATTGTGATTTTAAAAAATATTTTATTTTTATTTTGAGAGAGAGAGAGAAAGAGAGAGAGAAAATAGGCCTCTTGCCACTACAAATGAACTCCAGAAGCATGTGACACTTTGTGTGTCTGGCTTTATATAGTTACTGGGAATCAAACCTGGGCAGGCAGGTTTTGGGAGCAATTGCCTTTAACCACTGGGTTATCTTCCCAGTCCCTGATTGTATTTCACTTGAGAAATCTTTCGCTGTTCTTAGATCACAGAGATATTTTTGTATTCTTATAATCTGCTTCTTTAACTTTTACATTTAAATTTATAATCCAACTTTTGTGCACATGTGAGCTATGATTTTTAAAAAATGAGTCAATACCACTTGGAGGGAGATCTCTCCCCATCAGTCTGCAGTGCCACCTTTTCTGTTAACCAAGTGTCTGTTTCTTTGACTCTGGTTTTGGACACTATTCTTTCTCCACTGATCTAGGGATCCTTTTATAAGCCAGGCTTTCTACAAATAAGCCTTAACATAAGTCTTGGTATTTAGTAGTATAAACTCTCAAGTTTATATGTCTTCTTCAAGATTCAATAATTCCATATAAATTTTAGAATCAACTTGCAGTTTATACATACATACACACTGCTGAAACTTGGGGAGGGGGCTCTATTTATTCAATTTAGGGGAGAAATGATATTTTTAAAGTTGAGCCTTTTGATCCATAAACATCAATTTATTTAGAGCTTTTCAGATTTCCTTCAGCAAACTGCTATAGTTTTATCTGTAGAAGTTTTACATGTAATTTGTTCCATTCATTCCTTTATGTTTCAAAAATTCACATTATTATAAATGATATATATTTTTAATGCTTATGTAGGTTTTTCTTAGGTATCTATGGGTAATTTGTTTCAGGACCCTCAAGGAAACCAAGATGTATGGATACTCCAATCCCTTACATTAAATGGCATCATATCTACACATAAACAATATACACATCCTTCTATATTCATAACACAATCCCTAGATTACTTACAATGTATAATGCAAAGTGAATGTTATGTGCATAGTTATTGCAGGAAATAGTTGTTTAGGGAGTAATGATATGAAAAAATATGTCTCTGTTCAGTACAATTGCATTTTGTTTTTGTCTTGAGAAAGAGTCTAGCTGTACAGTCCAGGCTGGCCTTGAACTCAAGATTGTCTCTCCCTAGTCTTCCAAGTGCTGGGATTACAGGCACATTCCACTAGACCCAGCTCCAGATGAAGTTTTTCAGGTCTATGATTCTGTTTTTTTTTAACTTTTTAAAACTTTTATCAACAATTTTCATACATGTATATAATGTATTTTGATCACAACAACCTCCTTTTAGTTTCTCTTATCTCTCCATCCAAACCCCTTCCATTGAACCTTTTCTTTTTTTTCTAACCAGTCCTTCTTTCTATTTTGATGTCATTTTTTGTCTTTTCCCACCATCCATGGCAAAAGTTGATTGGTCCAACATTGTGCAGGCCTTGTGCAGGTAAACAACCTTATGTGTAAGCTCATGAATGCAGTGGTCATGTCATGTCTGGAAGACAGCATTTCCCAGCGCTCCCTCCCATCCTCCGGCTCTTCCATTCTTTTCATCCCCTCTTCCACAATGTTCCCTGAACCTTGGAGGGGTGAAAAGACATCTCATTTAGCACCAAAAACTCCACAGTCACTTATTCTCAGCACTTAGATAAGTTTGGTTTCTCCAATAGTCATCCAAATATATTTTTTTTTACATTTTCCATCTGTAGTGCCTTGAATCTACTGACACAGACCCTTAAAGGCAGAGGGCCAACTGTAATTGGTACATATAAATATACCTGAATTTTACAATTGAATTGTATCCGTCAATATATATATAGAATTCAATTAACTTTTTTTTAAAAAATATTTTATTTATTCATTTTCTAGCGCAGAGAGAGAGAGAGAGAGAGAGAGAGAGAGAGAGAGAGAGAGAGAGCACACCAGGGCCACCACCTTGTGGGTCTGGCTTATGTGGGTCCTGGGGAATTGAACCCCGGGGCCTTAGGCACTGGAGGCAAGTGCCTTAACCTCTGAGCCATTTCTCCAGCCCCTCAATTATTAACTTTAATCACTTATCTGTGTGGTGGATTTCTAGTGACATCACTGAACCATCTTTTCAGTTCTTACACCTTTTAATCGTGTGATTTTTTTTAAAAGTTTAATCTATAACACATAAGTTTTTGAGAAGTCCAGATGCAAAACAAACATGAACCATAACAACAACAACATGGGTATAAATCCTTTATTCTGTGCACTCTTCTGATAGACATTTACTAATACCTCTGTGTGTGTACATTGCAGAGCATCGAGGATATAAAATTGAGTTCAGTCATTCCCCTTGAGATGCTCATAGTCTAGCAGAGACAGAAATAGAGATAAAATAAGTAGCCAAATATACAACATACCAAAAGGTTCCAAAAAGATGCCTTATAGACAAAGCAGGAGTCGATTTGGGCTCTTTAAAACAGATCTGGGAAGATGGCAATGAAATGGAAGATGGTTAGTGTTCTCTGGATGATCAGCGTGTGTCAGGCACCCTGAGCAGCACTTGCACGTGCATTGTTTTATATACTTTACAAATAGCTCTATGAGGTAGGTATTGTTATCAGCCTCCCTTATCAGATGAGGCTTAGAAAGATTAACTGCCTTGAATGAGAGAGCCTGGTTCAAAGGAAGCCAGACAACACATAACAAACACATCCATCAAAGTTATCGTCAGATAACAAATTGCTTTCTTCTTCTCCCAAGAGACTTAGGCAATGCCATAAAGCATGAAGAGGAGGACAGTGTTTTGGAAGGCTTCTGGGGTAGAACCTACAGGCTGACTAGCTCCAGCTACAGCAGAATGGCTGGGCTGATTTTGATTTGCCGAGGGAGGACACACACCACTGGACAGACTGTGGAGATCTGAGCCGGCACTGAACAAGAGGTATACTCATCCCTTCAGCACTGAGACAACTGCAGCTTCTATGTAACCTCTCACAAACCCCAGGCAACTGAAGGAAGGATCACAGTGGGCAAGAAGAAAGGAACACTCAGTATAGACTGCTCTCGAAACTGGTGGGGAGAAAAACCTTACTTAGGCTGATTGCTAGAGAAAGGAGTTTATTTATGCAATATTTTTAAAGCATTATGGGCTATATGGGTATATGGGCTCTCCCACCCCTAAGGAAGAGAATATCGAGGTGTTCTGGCTTGAGTAAGAGCGATAGAGCTGTGTGTTTTTTTATGGTGGGGAACACAGGAAATTGGAGGGAAACAATGTCAGGTTCAAATTGACATTAAATTGAGATGGTAATAGGAAAGAAGGAGGGCTTTGAATGGGTAAAATCACGAAGGTAGAACCTGTCCAAAAACAATAACAACAGACAACAAGGAATTAAAGAATTGAAACTTGGAAGACATACTATTGAGTAAAGGAAAGGGGTGAGACAGAACCCCAAAGCTCATAATCCTAATACCAAAGTTTTATGGCATTTCTAAGGTATGAGCAGATTGCTACAGCCTTTCTGGAAATGGATTTATGGATTTGTATCCAGAGTATAAAAAGCATGAATAATCTTTGACTTAGTAATTTCATGGATAGGAATTTATCTTGTGGTAATTATCAAAGCTATGTATAAAACCTTATGTGTAAAGGTGTGAAGGATAGCATATTTATCACAGTGATATATTAAAAATAACTGGAATATTCAGAAGTTGATTAAGTAAATCAAAGCACATCCATACAGTGGAATACTATGCATATAATAAAACACTGATGTAAAAGAATTTTTATAACATGGGAAATGATTAATATGTTACGTGATAACAGTGCAGATATCTGTGGGTATACACATATTCACTGGAAAAAAGTTGAAAAACTATAACCACAATACCCTTTGAATTTCTTGCATCTAGGAATCTAAAAAATTATTTTCTAGTTCCTAAATTTTAGATAACATAAATTACTTGCACACAAAGATAAAAGTTATGTTCAAAACAGAACTAAAGGGGAACAAGTGTCACATACAATAGAATAGTAAAATAGGATAAGTACTGGAAAGAAGATTATAGAATTTAGCAACACAGAAGGATAACTGAAGGTAAAGATGGTCAAAGTAGAAGGGATTAGATAATAGAAATGAAGTGGTCAGTGAAAGTCACCCTCAGCAAGCAGTAGTGCATCCATTCAGAGCTAGATAGAGCCTTGTATCTGCTGACCACAGCGGAGAGGTGATGGATAAGGGAAGGAGGTCAGATCAGGGAGAGGATGGAGGGGTAATCAGCGTGCTCAGTGAGCCTGACAAGGTGGGGGAGAGAGAGCTGAGCCAGGAGAGCATCAGTGTGATGAGAGTGTAGTTTCTGCTCTAAGATCACTGAGGCATTGCTCTAATCACCTGCTTCTGGCACAGCGCTGTTTCTAATCCCAGTTATCTGTGTCTTAAGAAATGGAAAAGCCCAGAAACCCATTTCATCCTCTACAGAGCATAACAGGGAGGAGAGGGAGAGGAAGCTCACTACAGACCCACCAACAAACCTTCTAGGAATGAATCCAACACAGGAGGAAGGAAAGGAAAAGAATCATTCCTAATCATGAGTACTGCATTTGGATGTGAAATGTCCCTAAAGACCCACGTGTTGAAGTCCTAGCCTTCCAGCCCTTTAGGAGGTAGAGTCCAAATGAAGGAAGTGAGGTCACTGGAGGCATGCCTTTCCAGGGGATATTGGGACCTCAGCCATTCTTGTCTCTGTTTGATGGTGTGAGGCCTCTTCCACCACACAGTCTCACCACAATAGGGCCCAAAAACAAGGCCAAGAAATCAGGTGTTGACATGTCCAAATGTGTGAGATGAAACCACCTTCACTCTATCAGGGGCCATGAGTGGGGAGGAGAGGGAGGAATCAAGGGAGGGAATAGTAGATAGGTAAGTAGAGAGACAGAATAGAAGGTTAGAATGGTCTAAGGGGGTTGGGGAGAGAACATCAAAACTAAAGATGTGCAGCTGCAGAGATGGCTCAGCAGTTAAGGCACTTGCTTGAAAAAAATTAATGACCTGAGTCCCATTCCCCAGTACTCACATGAAGCCAGATGCATAAGATGGAGTTCTTTTGAAGTGGCTAGAGGTCCTGGCATGGCCTCTCTCTCTCTCTCTCCTCTCTCTCTCTGACTTTTCTCTATCTTCTCTCTCTCTCTCTGACTTTTCTCTCTCCTTGCAAATAAATAAAATATATTTTAAAAAACTAAAACTAAAGATATTATGGCTAAGCCATATAGCCACGGATCTGCCTCTTATTTAATTCACTCCAAGAACTGAAACTCTCTGGGACATCATGGCTTGATGAGTAACTTATGTACTTAGTTACAAGTTACATACCAGTGTGTGCCTGTGCATGGGTTTGTGTGTGTGTGTGTGTGTGTGTGTGTGTGTGTGTGTGTGTGTGTTCTGACAAATACCTCTAAACTTAAAACCTTCATTTTGAGACACAATAATTTTCAAAGCAAAGATCCTAGTGTGCTGTGTAAAGTTGTTATCAATTTTTTGTTTTAAGAATTTAAAGGTATTAAATGTTATATTTTGTATAGATTCTTAAAAATCTTGTTTTGTATGATTCTACACCTTGCTGACACTTGGATCCTAATATTTTTTATCCACTAAATTCATATTACGGAATTGTACTTTTGTTATAAAAATGCTATTTTTGTTAAAATTAAATTAAAATTAAAATAAATTTTTTAATTTATTTAAAAAAACACAAAACCCAATGTGGAGTATATTTTTGTCCATGCCTACATGAGATTAACCTAATGGTTTCTTGATCATAAATATCTGACAAAACCCCCTGATCTTTGTGCTTAAAGTTGAGTAGCAGTCTATTCGATTCTTAGAACTGTGGGCGCATATTTGCCTTTTCTACCCACAGCCAATCTATTTTATGTCTTGCCAAATTTAGTAATCCTGATCCTCCTAATCCTCCTACCCCACCTTACCATCTGGGGCTCTTATAGCCATCAGTTAATCTTCCTTAACCAAAGCCCTGTCTTGGGAACACAACTCCAAGTGGCTTGTGGTAAGTACTAGTGCCGGAAGAAGTGTCAGAAGCAGATGCATATCTGCAGATTAACAGAGCTTTATTTCTAAATGGTGCCAGGCCTGCACATTTCCTCTTTACAGAAGCATGACCGTCGGAGTAGAGGTGACGCAGAGAACGGAGAATGAACTGTCCTGCCAGGCTGACACTCAGCATCCCAGATTGCAGGAGTGCTTCTTTGTGAAGGTCTGACAGGCGAAATGGACTCTAATGCTCCGAGTCAGATGATCTCAGAGCCAGCAGCCCATTATCCTTAAGTGCTACATGACAAAGGGCAGGTTACTTCTGATTTGTCTATAATAGGCTTTAGAAAATCAGAACTTCACATGGAAGAATTGCATGGGACGGAAGACTTCTGGTCAGATCAGGGTCATGGGCCTCAGTGTGTAAGTGATCATCATGGAGGGGGGGTCTGGGTGATGCTGGGCTTCCTATCAGCCCTGGATTTACAACAAAGACATGTACCACCAAGCCAATCCCTGCATAACAACCACTACACTTTCTGGTTATTTTATGTGATACCTCTTAGTGAAAAAAAAAAAACTTTCATATTTAAGTTCTGGTTGTTCACTTTAATGTCTTAATGTATGCAGAAAACAAACCCAATATGTAATAGCTCTAAAAATTCTCTTTATAACTACAATTGAAAATAAATACTAAAATAAGCAATAAAATGTCATGCATTAGATTAAATAATGGCTTGTTTCATGTTAGTGTATTGGTTTTAATGTTTTCTTTTAATCTAATATGAAAAGAAGGACCACATCACAGAAGGTGTTCTCGAGGGCAACTGATTACAGAGAGCTGCATTGTGAAGTGCAATGCTAACTAAAAGTAAGGCTACAACACTTGCTTTATATTGAAAGTACTTGTCTACTGATGATGTAGTCCAAAAGGCCACCTGATACTGTACGAGTTAAGATGCCCAATGAGTCTTCTTCCCCAGCAGGCTATATAGAACTTTCCAGCACTATGACCACTAGTCAACAGAGAGGAAATTTCAGCTCAGTCCTAGCTTAAATTTCTCTGCATTTGACAACTGAAACAAAGGGTGTCTTCAGAGATGAGGTCTCACCTTCTAGTTGTGATGGGCAGCCAAGAGCCTTGGCAATAACCTGTATTGTTTTGGGGGCCTAAGGAGCCTCCTTGTCCAGCAACTCCTTGATCAACAAATGAGAGGAATTCTACCCTGGAACAGAAATTTTTCTTTAACAACTAATGGCTGCGGAATGTAGCAAATATAGTTATGTTATTAGGATAGTGCTAGACAAAGCTCTTAGCACACAAGAGCACACTCCATACTTGCAAAATCAAGAAAGGAACATTTTATCGGAATTAGATGATCTACTTCTATCATTTTTAAATCCTGGTTTTGAATAATTTTTGTATAATTTTCAGAGGGTTCCAAATACTTAAGCAAAATATAATTTCACATAAGATATAAAGATTCTAAAAAATTTTTAAAGTTCTTCAAAAATATTCAGGCTTATAAAAATAATATGAACATCTGAAAAAATAAATCAATACTAAAATCAAAGACACGAATTATCACTAGAGATGCTAGTCATTTACAGCTGGGAATAAGACTTCCTCACCATTTCTTACAAATGTGTTCATATCTCAACATGAAATAAATTCAACATTATATAGTAGTTTCATAAATAATACATAGATAATGTGTTAAACAATAGTGAACAATAAGCAACAATAATGCCTATTAAATACTAAATATTGTTCTAGTTAAGGATACTTCAGGTAACAAAACTGAAAACATTCCTACCTTCCTGGAGCTTACATTCAAGTGATAGAAGACTGTTGTGGAATGCTATTATCTGGGCGTGACATAGCCTCAGCCATCTGGAAATCAAGTTGCTATGATGACTCACACAAAACCCTAATGAGACTGGCGTCACTGACATGCTCCAAAGGGGAGATGGAAGGTCATGAGTGCCTCACAAGGTGGCTCATTAAGTGTCATCTAAGACAAATGAGTCCCCTCCCCTCCTCAGGGATACATAAACTGTATAGACTCTTCTTCAGTGGTCTAGCTCCCTGGAAGTCGCCCATATTTAGAGGAGGGAAGTAACCCTTCACCCATCTTCCTGTGGGTAACCACAATTAAACTGAACTTGGGTAGAATAATTTGTTTGTTTGTTTGTTTGTTTTTATCTGCTACTGGTGCCAAATCTTTGGTGAAAAGATGTTTGTCTCCCAGGAAAAGGAAAAAAAAAAGTAAACAGAAAAAAAAAACCTGTAAATTATGTTAGAAGTTGCTAAGATTAAGAGAGAGGAATATAGCAATATAAGAAGGTTAAGAAATATCAAGGGTGCCAAGGCTTTGCTGAAATGTAACAATTTGAATAATGACTTAAAAAAGACCCTTGGGAGTCACATGGATATTGGGGGAAAGTGTGACATCTGAGGGATCAGCCAATGTACAGGCCCTCGGGTGTGTGTGTGAGCAGCATATCCTGGAACAACAAGGCAACCACTGTGACTGGAACAGTGTAAGAAAGGGTTGGAGCAGACAGTGGCTACCAGATAACGTTGGTATTGCAGACTTCCCAAACGACTGAGTTTCGCTTTTTCTTTCACAAAATAAGGAGACATTGAAGACATGTGATCTGATCTAAAATGTAAAAGCTGCTGGCTATTGCACTAAGAAGAGTACAGAGGAAAGAGGGAAGCAGAGGGGCAGTTAAGAAGTCACAGCCATAAACTAGTTAGGAGATCATGGTGGCTTGAACCAGCATTATAAACTGATAGCTGTTGAGGGGTGAAAAGTGGACAGGTTCTGGGGAAATCTGGCAGATAGGAACCATTGGGCTTCCTTGGAAACAAGTTGTGCAACATGACTGAAAGGCAGTATCATGGCTTGCGGTTACACATACAAACATCAGAAGAATTGAATTGTTTTAACAGAGATTGAGAAACAGAGAGATCAGTCTTGGGGAAAAGAAGATTATAAATTCTCTCTATATATATTTATTTGCAAGGAGGGAGAGAGAGAGACAGAGGCAGAGACAGAGAGAGAGATTGGCACAGCAGGGCTTCCTCTCACTGCAGACAAACTCCAGATGTGTGGACCACTTTGTGCATCTGGCTTAATGTAGGTATTGGGGAATTGAACCTGGGTCACCAGGCTTTGTACACAAGTGCCTTTACCACTGAGCCATATCTCCAAGTTATAAGCTCTCTTTTGTACATGTTAAGTTTGAGGTATCAGAAAAATATGTGCACATATGTACACATACTTCCAAAACTTCTATGCATACTTGAATATATTATTTTCTGTGCCTTGTACTCGTCAATATTTTTTTTTCTTCACAGGGCATATAGATTGCTTCACAAGACAGGAATATTTTATATGAACTCAATATAATGTGATAGGAAGAATTCTATGATGGCTTTTAAAATGCACACCTACCACCACATCCTGCCTAAGCTTTGTGTGCATCTTATATAAGCCCATCCCTTTGAAATTGTGCAGAGCCCATGACTATGATAACATAGTCACTTCCCTGACAAAGGTGATGGGGTAACACTCCTGAGAGTGCATGGTTACTCCTAACACTGTATCTCCACCAACTGGTTTTGAAGAGTGAGCTGACAAATTGTGAGAAGGCCATCTGATAGGCCCTGAGGGCAAATCTCTAAGATCCCAGAGAGATCCTTGAGCAGTAGCTAGTAAGTAAATGGACACAGACTATTATCACAAGGAATCGATTCTGACAACAACCCAAATGAGCATTAAAAGACCAGGATGCAAGTGAGATGCCACCTGACCAGCACCTTGACTTCAGCCTTGGGAGAACCTTAGCAGCAAACCCAGATATAGCAGTTACTTTCTCATTGCTGGAACAAAAGACCCAACCAGGAGCAGCTGAGGGAGGGAAAGGGCTTATTTTGGCTTACAGTTTTGAGGAAAAGTTTCAACATGGTGATTTCTCAACATGGCAGGAGCAGACAGCCATCATACTATTTTAATATCAGCAAGGAAGCAAGTAGAGGAAAAGAACTGGCAAGTGGGTCTGGACTGTAAGATTTCAAGGCCTACCTCCCCCAGTGACACACTTCCTCCAGCAAGGCCCCACCTCTTTCCCCAAATAGCTCCACCAAGTGGAGATTAAATATTCAAACATGGGCTGGAGAGATGGCTCAGCGGTTAAGGCACTTGCCTCCAGTGCCTAAGGCCCTGGGTTCAATTCCCCAGTGCCCACATATGCCACACGCACAGATGGTGGCCCTGGTGCTCTCTCCCTCTCTCTCTGTCTATCTCTGTATTTCTCTGCTTGAAAATGAATAAATAAAACATTAAAATAAATAAATAAATTAAATATTCAAACACATGAGTCTATGGGGGACATTTTACATTCAAACCACCACCTCAGCTATGCAATATCCACATTTCTGACCTACAGAAACTGCAAGACAATGAGAGAGTTTATGGTAATTTTCTATGCAAAAGTGAAAATTAATATGCATAGTATCTCTGTCAACCTCTTCAGAAGCAAACGTGGATGACCCTTTCCCAAAGAGAATGACTGACGGAACTACAAAACCTATAATGTTAAAATCCACACACATGAGTGTTTCATATATTATCATAAATATAATCGGTTATGTTCATTATATTTCGTGTCACACATTTTCAAGGATCAGAGTCTTGAAACAACATATAATACATTAATTCTCATAAGGTAGAGAATTTTAAGTTCAGAAATTTAGTTCTGGTTCTATGAATATATGATAATATAATCACTCTTTTATAGCTTCCCAACAACTTTGCCCTTAAAATGCTTTCAAGCCCAGCAGTAAGCACTGATGAGAGTCAACTCCAGCAGGCATACAGAAGGCAAATAATCACTGTGGCTCACCTGCTCCTCTGTTTCGTTCTCTAAGAGGAAGAAACACCATTAACTATTTAAGAGGATTACAGAGAGAACAACCACTAGGGGGGGTCAACTAATATTACCTGCCCCCACAGCCCTCTCAGCAGGTACCCAACAGCCCCTGGGATGAGGTTTATATCATATTGATGACATCCCTTTGTAGCTTCTGTCAAAAGGAAGAACAACAGTTACAAAACTGAGATTCAAAATAACAATCATTCTCTTGCTGCGTACCTCAGGGCAGAGTTTCTGAGGTCTTTCCAAAAGTTGTCTCAAGGTAGGAATGACATAGAAATTTGCTATCTGGTTTGCTTTCATACTTTTAACTGTACAGCCAAGCCAAAGCTTGCTAGAGTAAAATATATCTTGTTAAAAGAAAATAGCCTCTGGCATCATGAATCCCCAAACTGGTCAGCTTGCCCTCCTGGTCCAAACTAGAGAAGAACCGACCAGAAGCACCTGAGAGGATGTACTGGAGCTGGCAGCAGCAGCTGGAGAGCCAAAGAACTCACAAGACGGTCTGCTAAGCAAGTCATGCACAAATCCCTGCTGAATAATTTCATTCAGGAACAGGAAACACCTCTCTAACTACTGATCAGGAACACCTATTTGGCTTTGTACAAGCAAAAACTGTCACAGAGATTTTGGAGTTGATTTCCCTAACTGTCATGGGGTCTGCTTAGAATACATAAGTGTTACTGGTTTCTCTCTATATTTTGTGACAATTTGTGGCTTTCTAGGGTCTATGCAACTGTAACTAAGCCCTGTGCCCAGGTCCTTGGTCCTTGGATACCTGTCCACTCCTGTGAAGATCCTGGTCTACATCCTGCTGGCCTCTATAGGGGACTGCTGACCATCTAGGCATGGGTTACAAAGTGTCTCCATAGGATTTTACCTATGACAAATTAAAGAGTATGCCCCAAACTACTCAGTAGGGAGTGGACTACAGAGCAAAGGTAGGGAGATCTTGTGGCCATATGTTTCTGCACCTATGTGAAGGGACTGGTGAATCTATTGCCCAGACCACCCCTCACCAGTGGATGTCCTCCCATCTCTACCAAAGTCAACTCAAAGGAAGATGCATGGTGTATCTGTGCCTTCCATTGAGAAAGATGAATGGCTTTACCACTTCAGCTCTCCAAGTCTCCATTTCCCTGCCTATAAATGAAAGACATTTGTACTATTTCTGTTATAGATGCATCTATAGTAGAGAACCCATTTGGGGACATTCTATCCCAAATTATTACATTTGTGGATGAACTGGGGCCTGTTCGTACTCAGTAGAGAGAATTCAAGTTGCCAGAGTAGTCCGCTGAGACAATGACACTTAGAATAGATGCCAGTGCTCAGGATAATTGTGTTTCTAGAAAACTTAAATTCATTATGTAGACAAGCTTAGAAAATGTGAAGGAAATTAAAAAAAACCACTAAAAAGCAATGCTGCCTCTCAAATTCTTGATCATCTACCTTAAATGACTCTAAGAAATCAGAGCGGAGAAAAAGAAAGCATTATTCCCAGTGAAGACCAATCATTAATCCTGGATTAAAAAAGATTGTCTCTTAATTCCCTACCACTAAAGAATAATTGCAGATGTTCTTTGGCTTACAATGAGGGGTTGTAACCTAAATAAAACTATCATAAATTGAAAAGATTCTAAGTTTTAAAAAATGAATTTAACTTACTTATCCTACCAAAAAAATCAAAGCTTAGCTTAGACTGCCATAAGCATGCTCAGAATATTTATATAAGTCTACAATTGGTCAAAAGTCTAACAAGATCTGTTTGGTGACAAAGTATTGCAAAGCTTATCAATTATTGATGCTGTACTGAAGGTGAAAACAGAATGGTTGCATGGACGTGCTTCTACACCATTATGAAGGTGGAAACTCATGAGTTGAACCACTGTAAGTGAGGGACTATCTGTACTTAGTTATGAGTACTGACAACAAAAATGGCCCTATGTACCAAACTGAAGCAGAAGGACTCAAACCTGTTTAGGAAGACAGACAGTTGCAAAGTTGCCTTTTGACTTGAGGGCGGTTCTAAGACCACTTCAGTCATGGGGTGAAAAGGCAAAGCAATTTCACTTTCTCATTTTTTTATTTTGAGGGAAATATTTTACACAATAAATAACCAAACATTGTGTTTATCTGAATCCACATCACCATACACCAGGCTTTGCTCAGAGAAGGTCTGTGGCTCCTAGTCTCATGGGAGAGCTCTGCTGCGCAGTCTGAATCTGTCACAATATACTGGAGGGAGGACTCCTAAGCAGATACATAAGTTTGCTTGTCTTGGTGTGAGACATGATGCACACGCCCACACACAGAATTCTTTCTCTCTGTCTCTGTCTCTGTCTCTGTGTCTATCTGTGTGTCTTGTCTGTCTGTCTCTCTCATCTTTATCTAGTAGATGCCTTTGCATTTCAGTATCAGGCAAAGAGAACATTTAAAACCCATGGTATGAAGGATTTTAAGATTAGCATTTAAAAATCCAATATAAACTCTGTAGAAGATTAAAAGCATTTGGGTGGAGGACCAGGCAAGAGTTCAAATTCATGCTTTGATACACTGTAATGAAGCAAGTGATTTCATGAAACAGTCACTGCTTAACCTACCAGTTTACTACCTTCAAACACCATTGATTTTAATACTAGGTTGTGGCATGAAAATTTTATTTCCAATCCCACAGGAATAACCGTTGCCTTTGCTGGAGAGACTATTCTTTTCATGGAACAGCAGGGCAGCTGCCTTACTGGAAAGGCTGCAAGTGTGGAGGAAAATTGAACATGGTTGTTCACTAGTTAGGTGTGTGCCTGTGGAAAAGGGTCATTAGATTATGTTAGCAAGAACTATTCTTGAAAAAAGAAAAAAAAGAATAAAAAAATTTAAAAAAGAACTATTCTTGAGATATTAGTTAAGCCTGCTTTATGTGCTACTTTTCATAAGGAAAAGAACAATAATTCAGCAAGAGTTTATCATTACATATAATGGTAATGTGGCATATCATTTCACCAGGCACAGACTAGAAAACTTCCAGTGCCTGGACACTTGAAGATACATTCAAGAGTGTCCTTAGCAGTGATTTATGTGACAGGAAAACACTGAATTAAGTGTTCATCAACAACCTATCAGATAAGCAAAGTGAAGCTTATTCAGACAAGGGAATAGATGCAGTGATATAAACAAATGGATCGCGCATTTACTCAGTTGAGACACACAGTGCTGAATGGGAAAAAGCCACACACAAATAAATATGCATGATATTACTCAGTAAAGTTCAGAGACATGCAAAACGCAAGAGTATATTTTTCAGAAACTCAAACATATGCAATGAAACTATCTAGGAAAACAAAGCTAAACTCAAATTCAGAATATTGTTTACTTGGGGAAGGAAATTCAAAAGATAGGATAAGGGGATCAATGTAAAGATTCAAAATAATGATCTTTTGTTCTTCAACTGGGCTTTAGATACATAGGTATACACTGCATCATATTCTCTTATATCTTTACATATATTTTATGAACCAATGAAAAAGGCACAAGCTGTTGAGCTATTTGCTTCCTTAGAATTTGACCTTCTTTATGTTCTGAAACTAAGAACAGAATGATAGTAATTCGTGCCCCCACTTAGTGCTGTAATCAGGGGTCCAAAACAATTATCATTGCCACAGATCTAATTGGCTACATTGACTTTGCAACAATCAATAGGCAATTAATGATTTTTCTGCACAGTAAAGCCCTTGAGGTTGTTCAGTTATTGTTGATAGTAATTATAGGATATGCAAAGCACCTCTTATAGAAAGAAACTATATGCACAGAAATCTTTTCTTTAACATACCCTCTCTACAATCAAGGGAGAAAGTAACACAGCAAATGGCAGAGCGTTATAAATCAGCCCTATCCCAATCACAGCACTACAGCATATAAACACTGACATCTTAACACCACCTTCCCTCTTGCAGCCGCAGAGCTCACATGGTGGTGGTGTTCTTTCTGCCTTTAAGAGAACTGAGGATGTTTGGAACTGTGTGCTTTCTCAAAGAAGGTCACTCAAAATTCAGACTTAGTATCTTGGAACTGCAGAGAGCTGGAGGGTGGTCAGCATAACAGCTAAGAACACTTAGCCCAGAGTGGGAGTTCATGAAAGAGTTTCCAAGGTGAGAACATGTAAGCTTGATGCTCCAGGAGGAAGACAAAGCCCATGGGAGAGTGGAGCCTGGGGGAGGAGAATTCCAGGCAGCTACTGAGAAGTGATGGGTTCTGGGAATTTAACGTTTACCTCCCAGAGATCTGCAAAGATGATCTGACTGAAGTTATGAATTAGATATAGGGTTCAGTCTCCTTGACATCACCGAGTCTCCATAGCAGACACCAGAGCCAGTACAAAGTGGGAGAGCGGGTACAGGCTTGGTGATAGAGACAGTATGACCACATCCTTGACTGTCTCCTGAGCTTTCAATTTCTCTAAAATAAAGATGATGACCCCTATTTCTTGGCACTGTAGAATTGAATGTTTCCTTGTTAGTGCTAATCTACCCTCTGTTCTACAGCCAGCATGGTCATTCTAGAATACAATTCCTGCTGGACAAGGGATTACATGCCTAGAATCCAAGCACTTGGGAAGCAGAAATAGGAAATTACTAGATAATAAGACTCTGTCCTCAAAATTTAAGTCAATAAATAAATGAAAATAAGAAAAAATACACAACTCTAGCTGGTGGGCATCCAGATAGTGACCTCCTGGGAGCAGGGAGAGGTGACCACTAGGCTGTCTATGGAGGGGTGAACCAGAACATATGGTGACTTCCTGGGAGCAGGGAGAGGTGACCACTAGGCTGTTGTCATGGTTTGATCCAGGTGTCCCCCACAAACAAATGAATGTGTTCTGATAGATCAATCCTCCGCTGATGGCAGTTTGGGAATTACAACCTCATTAGAGCTGTATTGTTGGGGGCAGGCTTTTGGGGTTATAAGCCAGCTTCCCCTTGCCAGTATTTGGCATACCTTCCTGCTGCTGTTTCCAGTGTTGTGGCAGAGGTGATTTCCACCCCTCTGCCCATGCCATCGTTTCCCATGCCAGGATGGAGTCTCCCCTAGAGTCCACAAGCCAAATAACCCCATTCCTCCACAAGCCGCTTTTGTTTGGGTTCCTTCTGTGCAGCAACTAGAAAGCTGACTGCAACAGTTTTGGTACTAGGATGTGGGGTCATCTGTTGCTGCTAGAACCCTGATCTTGTGGCTTTGGGCTTTTGGAAGCCATCTACAGGAGGAATGTGGATGGATTGGAAACCTTGTCCTGAGAGACGCCTCACATTGCTGTGAGTACAGCTTAATGAACCATTCTGGTCAGAATTAAAAGACCTGAATGCAGTAAGAACTATGGACTGTGAGGTTTAGGAGGAGGAGAAAGAACTTTGTGTGCCAGAGCAGTTTGTGTGAGAGGCTTATTGCGTTCTGCCTGCCTGTATCCTGGGAACCCGTGCGGGGTTGCTTGGCGTAAAGATGGACTGGTGTGAGCAGATGGAGATGGCACAGAAAGAAAGATCTTTGGGTCGAAACTGCTGCCCGTTCACCTGTAATTGTTTGAGAGATGAAAACCATTGAGATTCAGCCAGCTAGTCTGCATTGGAACAACAGGAAGAATGCTGACTCTTTGAAGTAAGGGGCCTGAATGCTTTGATCCCCCCCTTGGATTAACAAGTTGGTAGCCCACCTGGTTCTGTGGAATGGAGATTGGTTAGAAAGAGAGGGTCATTGGATGTGCAACACAGTTTTGTTTTTGAAAAATGGCCACCGGCATGTGAAGCAGGTGTGCAAGGTTGCCTGCATGGAGCCCGATGGAGCCATGAGGATGAACTGTGGGTTGCAATGGAGACCCAAAGAATTCCAGGACTATGGATGGGTGCCAAGGCGAGCTGCCAGCACTGGATGAAGTTTTCCTGGAATGAGTAGCAGAGCTGGAGGGGCGGAATTGAATCTCTAAGAAACTTGTGTTATTGGTTAGAATCATTGAACTTGGAGTTAGAGATTGATGGTGCCCTGTTTGTTTTAAGTCTTGTATTGGTCAGTCTGTTTTTGTTGTGCCTCATGTTTTGCATTGTGAATGTTCTGTGCCATTATGGGTTTATTTTTGGTATTATGGCTCAATTGAAAGCTGCGGGGACTTAAGAGTTGAGCTGAACACATAGTATTTATATCATGTATGATTATTAGTTTGTGGGGGCCAGGGGCAGACTGTCATGGTTTGATCCAGGTGTCCCCCACAAACAAATGAATCCGATCCTCAGCTGATGGCAGTTTGGGAATTACAACCTCGCTAGAGCTGTGTTGTTGGGGGCAGGCTTTAGGGGTTATAAGCCAGCTTCCCCTTGCCAGTATTTGGCACACCTTCCTGCTGCTGTTTCCAGTGCTGTGGCAGAGTTGATGTCCACCCCTCTGCTCATGCCATCATTTTCCCTGCCAGGATGGAGTCTCCCCTCAAGTCTGTAAGCCTAATAAACCCATTCCTCCACAAGCCGCTTTTGCTCGGGTTCTTTCTGTGCAGCAACTAGAAAGCTGACCGCAACAGCTGTCTAAGGTGAGGTGAACTAGCACAGGTCAGAAATAGAGCAATTCAAAAAACACAACTCCTGAATCTTGTTCACTTAAAGCTCAAATGCTGGTTTTATTGCACAGGTAAACATTCCAACTCATTAATTAAAACATTCCAAAGGCTTTGGGTGACTCAGACCCGCTTCCCTCTTCAGGACCATCTACTATGTCACTTCCACCACATTAATCCTAGTTTCCCCAAATCCCAGGGCTCACTCAGCTCTGCCTGCAACAGCCGTCTCCTCATCCTTCATCAAAATCTCCAGCTAGTCTTCCAGATCTCCGCCTGGCTATCTAAATCTATCTATCTATCATCTAATTTATCTATCATCTATCATCTATCTATCATCTCTCTGTTTAAATTACCTGTCCATCATCTATCTATCTGTCTATCAACTATCATCTATCTACCCATCTATCTATCTGATTATCATCTATTTATCTACATATCTATCATCTATCTGTCTATCCATCCATCTATCTGATGTATCTAAACACTTATTTGTATCTATATATGCACAGAAACATCCTAGAAGCACATATAACTTTATCTACATGATATTATATACTACCTTAGAATGTAAGTTTTAAAACTGTTTATTAATACATTCTACATATTAGTACAATGTGCCTATATAATAAACATTGAATGATAACATCAAATAATTTATTGCTTATTAGAAGCAATTTTAAAAAAATATGGTAGTGATTCTAGCATCTGTTGGCAACCACCTATGTTATGAATATATTTTTGTCAAATATTTTGTAGTTTAATATAATATGCCCAATCATGACTCAGAAGTGTCATTTTGCCACATCAGACTGAAAGCAGTCATCTTGCCACAAATCAGATAGAGACAGGAAGTTTCTGCCATGAAAGCAGGCAATGCTGAGAACAGAAGGATGAGAAGTGCCAGGCAACTTGGTTGCTGTGGACCTGTCTGACATCCCTTTTTCTCTCCAAACAGCAAACTGCCAACATTGTGACAAGAGAACTTCAACCAGAGGACACTTACCTCAGCATCAAAGCGCGGGTCCTGGTAGGCGTCACTGATGTTCACAGGAAGGCCTGTTGAAGCGACCAGCTCTGCGATGCTGTTGTTTATCAGCCAGTCAGAGTATGATGATTTCTCCAGGCTTTCCTTGAAACTGTCCAAGTACCGAGGCAGGCGATAAGAAAGAAGGAGTAAGTGTGTTTGAGAACAAACTCTATACAGACTACATTACCAGTAGGAGGGATAATCGAGGAAGTTCATTATCAGGACTCTCCCATTAGGATGCAAAAGAATCAAATCTATGGATAGAAACATATAAGCCCGAGAGTAAATCTAAGCTATATTTAAATGACCAGAATTGATAATTGGATACTAGTACTGTGGCTTAATAAATTTCCACTAAACTCCCCAGCCTGTCTTCTTTAATGGAAGATACTAGATATTTTGATACCAAGAATGGGGGAAATTGGGAAATAAGTCAAGAATTACTTTGTGTGCATGTGTGTGGTGTTGAGGTTGGAGCTCAAGACCTTGTGTCTGCTAAGCTCTACCACGGACACAGAAAATGGTAAACATAGCAAAAGAGTACCTCGAGATTGTATAATCTTAGGAATTATTTCAGTATATGAATTACTATTTTATAATCTCTGAGTAGATTTCTTAAGAAAATCACATTTCCTACTTAGAAAATTCCCAATTAAAATTTTGTTTGAATGTTATGATCCACTAACATTAATAACTGTAACTTTATGTTTAAATTGAATGGGGGATTTTGTACTAAATGATTCATGAATTCTCTCTTTATCACATTCATGGCAGACATTAAGTTGATGATGTGAGAACTATGAAGACTGCCCGGCCTTCCTCCCTTTCAATCTTTTCTCCATGGCACACTGAGCACTTCCAGAAGTTGCGAAGATGCTAAACCGAATACCTTTCAGAACAGCGTAATTAAAGAAAATGTCCAGGGCTGAGAGATGCTGAGTCAGTGGGGTAGAACCTGAGTTTGGTCCCCAGCCCTAGAGAGGTGAAAACAAGTGGATCCTGAGTTCACTGACCAGCCTGTCAGCCTAACTGACAAGCTGCAGGTCAATGAAAACTTTCAGAAAAGGTGGACAGGACAGTATTTCTGAGGAACAATACCTAGGGCCTTCACATGTGCACACATGCGTATACACACACACATACACAACTGCACACATGTATAATTTTTTTTAAAAATGAAAGAGGGCTGGAGAGATGCCATAGTGGTTAAGGAACTTGCCCGCATAGCCTAACAACCCGGGTTCAATTCCCCAGTACCCAAGTAATGCCAGATGCACAAAGTGGTGCATGCATCTGGAGTTTGTTTGCAGCAGCTGGATGCCCTGGCACGCCTACTTTTTTTCTATTTCTCTCCTTGTGAATAATAAACAAATAAATAAAGTTTAACAAAAAGAAAGAAAATTTCCAGGGAAGATGTTTGATTTGTGGCTTGTCAGGTTGACAGGTGGTGAGTGGAAGTCTGTGAGTAAAGGAAAGTGCACGAGGGAGGTGTTTTACGAACTGGTCGGGTCGGGTGAACGAGATGTGAAGCATGTCCTAGAGCAATGATAAGAGCACTAGTGCTTCTTTTAGTCTGAGCTGCATGAGACGGAAACAATGCTGAGTCCTGCACACAGTCGTTGCTATTATGCCACATGTGCCTGTTTGGACTTGATGCCAAGTGAGCACGCTGGGCCTGGCATGGAAACCACCACCAGGTGCAGGAGTGAGTGAGAACCACAGACTTAACACTACTACTGTGTCTCATCTGTACGTATGGCTGCTTGTGTCTAGCAAATTCAGTGAATATTTGTGATGCTATTCATACCATGCTGCATATAAAATATCACAAGTACATAAGAATCTTTACAGATCTCTAGTTGCACAATGAAAGTCTTAATAAAAAGCTCAGACTTCCAGTTCTTAGGTGG
Organism: Zapus hudsonius; assembly: GCA_004024765.1. Classification (NCBI taxonomy): domain Eukaryota; kingdom Metazoa; phylum Chordata; class Mammalia; order Rodentia; family Dipodidae; genus Zapus; species Zapus hudsonius. The sequence continues at coordinate 66,509 of PVHP010004859.1, forward strand.
TACAAGAACAAAGACTGAGGGCTGGAGAGATGGCTCAGGGTTAAGGCACTTGCTTCCAGTGCCTATGGTCCCTGGTTCAATTCCCAGTACCCACATATGCCAGACCCAAAAGTTGGTGGCCCTGGTTCTCTCTCTCTCTCTCTCTCTCTCTCTCTCTCTCTCTCTCTCTCTCTCTCTCTCTCTCTCTCTCTGCCTGCTTGAAAATGAATAAAGAAAATATATTTTAAAAAGAACAAAGACTAAGAACTTCAAAGTGAAGATGTTTGTCTTCTAAAACATAGCAAAGTTCATGCTCTATTTTCTCCTTGCTACTTTATGCCTGTGGAAAATGAAAATATGTTATGCTTCAATGAAAGCAAAAGATTGGAAGAAACAAGATAATGTACCTGATATGAGACTCTGTGTTAACAAAGTCATTTTTAAGATTATATTTTAAAAACTGTGGGTTGAATTCTGAATTTTTTTCAGGGAATTATTGACCTGTTATTTCATTCTGTGATGTTTGTATACTGTGTTTCATAACATATTTTTTGTGATGCATGTATATGTGAGTACATGTTCATTCCTGTGTGGGTGCACATGTGTGTGTTTGAAGGCCAAAGGACAAGCTTGAATGGCATTCCTCTCAGGTACTATCCACCTTTTTGTGAAGAGAGTGTCTTTCATGGACCTGGAACTTCACAAGGCTAAGCAGACTGAGCAGTGGGCCCTAGGGACCCTGATCCTCCACCTCTCCAGCCCTGGCATTACAAGGATATACCACCATACCTCACTTTGTTTAGTGGCTTCTGGGAAATAAATTCAGGACCTCCTGCTTGAAAAGCAAGCAATTTACCAACTGTGCCATCTTTCCAGACCCATAGTATATTTTTAAAGTGTTTTATGGTCAAGATGTTTGAAAGTACTGACCTACTAGGTGCTGTGGAAGATAGGAAAAGGCTGTAGTGGGGCCATGGAAGAGTGTGAATAGATGACTCTATGCTGTTTTACCAACAAGTATCTTTCAACTCTGGGGGAACCCCATCTCAAGGAAAAAAATACATGGATGAGTGTTAAGAGAAAGATACTCAACATTATCCTCTGGTCTCCACACACATGCATATATGGTGTGTGCGTCTAAAAACACATACACATGTGTTTATGCCCCACATCACACACACATACTCTACACACTCACAAAAAAAGAAAAGAAAAAAAAAAGAAAAGACTAGAAAGGAGGCCAGGGAGCTCAAGAGAGGCTGACTATGGGCAAAGGCTCTGATAGACTACGGTATCATTCAGAAGGTATTGCTGCCAGCCACTTGAGAGGTACCACAGCAGATTCCACAATGCACGGGGACAGACAGAGATGGCTCACATTTGCTCTTGAGCATCTGGCACTATTCATAGCAAAGATTGGTTTTGAGAAGTGGGGAGATGAAAAAAAAGATAACAGATGTTCTGGAAGCCCATGATATGTTTCTCATTGTTGAAAACTCAGGACCAGAACTCAAAACAGTCCTCAGGACTGAAAGCTGAGATTATTTTCAAAGACTTAAAATTTAATGGATGAAATTTCTCAGGGAGAACTTATATCAAGGGGAAGAAAGAGAAGAAAGATGGTGATACAGAAGAGAACAAAGAAGAAAAAACATAAAAAGTTATCATCACTCACTGTGGGACTGGACCAAACTAGATGTTTTGTTCAACTAATTTTCTGTCCTCACGTGAATCTAAAAGATTGATGTGCTCCTCTGTATATTATACAACAGAAAATCTAAGGCCCAGAGATGCGTTATAACTTCCCTAGACTAGATGGGATCTTTCACCTATATCTGGCTCCTAAATCCCAGATGACTCTATTATCCCCATTGCCTTTCAGGAGTGAGCAGGCAAGAGCAGAGCAAGAATCATGGGTGGTCATCTAAAAAATGAA